>LAPY01001226.1:110555-120677 GCA_000970635.1 Eragrostis tef
CCCCCAGCCGCGGCCAATGGGAACGGCAGGGTCTCCACGAGGCCGCCATCCCCCAACTACGCCGCGTAAGCTCCCGCCGGCCGGCGCGCCTCAAAGCTTCCTTCTTTCTCTTCTCTTTCCGCCTCGCCTGTCGCTAAGATTGTTGGGTGTGCGGGCTTCGTCAGACGGGAGCGGACGGTGAAGAAACTGCGGCTGTCCAAGGCGCTGACCATCCCGGAAGGGACGACGGTCTCGGAGGCGTGCCGGCGGATGGCGTCCAGGCGTCTCGACGCCGTACTGCTCACCGATGCCGAGGGACTGCTCTCCGGCATCGTCACCGACAAGGTATCGTGTTCCTCCAGTTAAATTGGTTCTGAACTTTTGTGATTGGTTGGTTGGTTAAGGTTTTGAGCTTGAAAAGTTCGACCTTTTCGAGTTAAAATGGCTTGTAGTTTTATATAGTGGTCGATGCTTTGGATTGCACTCCACTTGGTTCCTTAAAGCTTGCTTGTGTCTCAATCAAGTGCCTTGATGTAATGGATTTCTTAACTTTGGACGCCATGTGTCATTGCAACTTTAGCTCGTGATTTTATACTTTGTTTGCTCCATTTTAGTATTCGAAATCGTGGGCCTGCAAATCCGTAACTGATGCCTTTGTCTTTGAATACCTCTGGATGAATCATTGTCAAATTATGATGTCGCTGATTTTTTGGGTAAATTAAATACTGATTCAGCACTTTCTGTAACTGCTGCATGCCAAATGGATTTTCGTTATTTATAACTATTTTGAGCTAAAAGGCTGTACTTTCTCCCCTTCACTCTCCATGTTAATTGGGATGTAGGACATAGCTACAAGGGTGATCGCCGAGGGTCTGAGGGTTGAGCAAACAATTATCTCCAAAATCATGACAAGGAACCCTGTGTATGTGACAGCTGACACACTTGCTAGTGAGGCACTGCAGAAAATGGTACAAGGTATTCTTGCTCTTGTGTTTTGAGCCATGTTAATGTCTGCCCTGCAGTGATATGGTACGTAAAAAAATTAAGAATAGACAACGAGGAACCCTGATTCTGTTACATGAATATAAAAACATCCAAGAATAGTGCGCCACGAGTTATTATTCAGGAATGCAGAAAATTTACAGGTTCTCAGTTCTCTTTTCGGTTATGCATATTGTTGTGGTTGAATAGGGTGTGGGGTAGGAGGGTAAATATAATATATTCTTGTTGGAAAAGCTTTTGAGACACTCTTTAGCATGTCTTTCTATAGCTATCATAATAGGATGAAATTTGTCTGCACTGGGATGACTTGCTTCAGTCTTCTGTTTGCAAAAGGAATGAAAACTTATGGATCTAATGTTGCTCAATATCTAAACTTCTTCGGTGTGGTGGTGGCTTACTGATTTCATTTGCTGAGTTAATGGTCTTTCATTGTTTTAGGGAAATTTAGGCACCTTCCAGTTGTGGAAAATGGAGAGGTTATTGCTTTGCTGGACATTGCAAAGTGCCTCTATGATGCAATTTCAAGCCTGGAAAAGGCAATGGAACAAGGGATTGCACTAGCAGCTGCTATGGAAGAGGCTGAGCAAGGAGGGGGTAACCTCTCTGGTATGTATTGTCTTCTCAGCTATCACTGTATTTCCACATTTTATTTTTCTTTCGATGTACAGTATTGCACAAGTGAGAATTAACTGAACATGAGAACATAGATATTTTGTTTTATGTCTAGTTATTTTGTTAATCAGTTTGTCATAAACTAACTTTTACTGTGGACTTGTTTAGCAGAACAATTTAACAAACTTAAATGTTTTTGGATGCAGCTCCTCACACTCATATTGAAACTTTAAGAGAATGGATATTTAAACCTTCTCTGTCAACTATTATCACGGAGACCACAAAGTAAATGACCATTTTTCTGTAGTTCGTTATTTTCTTTTGTTTATATTTGCCGCATGTAAACTTGATATGGAGGCTCACATATACATTTGCTCGCAGAGTAGCAACTGTTTCACCTTCAGATCCAGTTTGTGTAGCAACCCAAAAGATGCGTGATTTACGGGTCAGCTCAGCTGTTATCACTTCTGGAAATTCACTGCAAGGGATCTTCACGTAAGCACTCCAATTCTTTTATGTCCATTTAATTCGTTTTTACAACCCTTTAAATTAATAGTATATGTGTCACTATGAATCTCAGTTCAAACGATGTGCTTATGCGTGTTGTGACGAAGAATCTTTGTCCAGAGTTAACTCTAGTAGAAAAGGTGTGTCCTCCATATTTGCAAGTCTTGTATTATAAAGGAGAAAGAGATTTTTATATTTATGAGTAAATTTCACAAAACTACAACTATTTATGTCGATGTTGCACAAAACTACAACTTCTTTGGTAGTTTTCACAAAACTACAACTTTTTTGCACATGTGTCACTGACAGGTGGGTCGATATCACATGGCACATGTGTGGATGACGTGTGGACCAAATCTAATAGTTGTAGTTTTGTGAAACAGGAGGTCAAAATAGTTGTAGTATTGTGAAACTGACCAAAAAAGTTGTAATTTTGTGCAATAATGACACAAATAGTTGTAGTTTTGTGAAATTTACTCTATATTTATATTTCATTATAGACTCACGTTGTCAGCTTCTATTTTGGCCAAGGTAATGACTGCACATCCAGATTGTGCTACATTAGACACGACGATCCTTGATGCACTACATGCTATGCATGATGGCAAGTTTTTGAATATTCCTGTTCTTGATGGAGGTAGAATCTGACTCTTATTAACCTAATGTTGCTTGCTTGGTAATTCAACCGAGTATCTGATGAGTTTTTTTCAAATTTGCATGAACAGATGGGCGGGTTGTTGCTTGCTTGGATGTTCTGCAACTTACGCATGCGGCCATTTCGTTGGTCTATGCTCTCCCCGCATTCCCTCCATCTCTTTCTGTGCATTTTTGTAGTAATCCTGGTCGATCTAACATTTTTGTTGTCCAAAGGTCGAAGGAGGTCCTGGGACTGCAAGTGATGTGGCGAACACGATAATGCAAAAGTTCTGGGACTCAGCTCTTGCTCTGGAACCTTCAGAAGAGGAATTTGATAGTCACAGGTTTAGTCGATATTTCCTTCATTTTCTTTTTGTTCCCTCAAATACTATGCTTATCAGAAATTATTACATGTTGCAGTGAATTATCTGTAGTGATGCCATCAGAGGTTAGGGATGGCAGGAGTAGTATTTACCCTTCTGCTGTTGGTAATTCTTTTGCGTTTAAGCTTCAGGACAAGAAGGGACGTATTCATAGATTTACATGTGGTAGGTACTAACTTATAAGTTGGTTCGGAGGTAATTGTGGTTGCACTGCAAGTAACAGCCATTTTTGTCCCATTTACGCAGGATCAGAAAGTTTAGATGAGCTTATGTCCTCTGTAATGCAAAGGTTAGGCATTGCTGGTGAGAAGGACAAGATTCAACTGTTGGTAAGTTTGACAAATTTGACATGCTTATGTTTTCTGCATTAATAGGAATATTTAATGGATTGATTTGGTAGTGTGTATTTTATCTTCAAATTCGGGTTATTTAAGATTTGTTAATGATTCATTGACCATTTCTGTATCTTACCGAGTATCCTGTAATTCTGTTATAGGTAAGCATTACGGAATTGAATACGCTATATTATTTAGGATATTATATGCACGTTGGTTAAACTAACTAGATATTTTTGTTCAGTATGAAGATGATGAAGGAGACAGGGTGGTGCTCATGAAAGATTCTGATCTTGTTAGTGCTGTGCTCTATGCCAAATCATCTGGATTAAAGGTCTTCCTTTCTCTGGATGCTTTTTTGCTTGCTCAGAATACTGTTTTGGATTTATTATGATCGACATTGTATATTGGTTCTGCGTTTTTCAGAACAGACCACATAGAAATTTTTAATGCCCTGCATGCATAAACATTTTGATTTGTTAGATAGCTCTGTCTGATTCTTGAAAAGTCAGGCTAGGCTGCCATGAAATAGTCCTATTTGGCACTTGCTTACCACCATTGACCCACTTCTGGATTAAAAATTGCAATTTCAGGCTTTGAGGCTGCATATAGATGACTCAGGTTCCAAAGATGAAGTGACGCGACCCTTGCCAGAGCTGGCATCTTCCCAAGGATATAAGTTGACGCCTGTTCACTATGGATTGATGGCTTGTGCGATTGCTCTAACAGGCATGACTATGATAGTTTATTTGAAACACTAAAGCGTGAATTCTGAGAGGAAGAACCACTATTACATTGCTTATATGCAGCTAATATCGATAGAAGGATCATATGCCTTAAGTGCATCTGCTTAATGTCAAATGACGGACCATAAGTAACACTATTACAATGCTCTTCACAAGGCTAAGAATGGCAAATGAAGGGCCACAGATATACGTATTGGTGACCCAAAAGCAGTCTGCTGACTGTCAAATTCAGTGATTTACAGAAATCATCTAATGGTGGGAAGAAGCCATATACAAGTCTGCTATTTCTTCCGTTCTTTTTTCACGGGAAATCAGCAGTTTCAATATTTAAGTAAACTATCTTTTTAACTATTTCCATGTGACCACCAATTCGGTGGTGATTTTGATATTAAGCTTGGGATCTGACATGTTGTATAACCATGTATATGCATGTGTAAGAATGGATCTCTCCTTCAGATCCCAAGGTGAGAAAAGTTATATTCGGGTAGATGATGCATGCGTTGGTATGTAAATTCCTTTAAATCAGGTGGCACAACTTTGAATCTTAAATGTACAGCAATTTGTTCCATATTATTCCGTATTTAGTGTTTTTCCTTTAGCAGTTTTGGATGAACACACCTGCCTCTTATCAATTCTGAAACCTAATTAGCAACCAATGGGCTATTTTCTTATTCATATATGGCCATGCTGATTCCCCATTTCTTTTTCATGGAAGGGGTCCGTTTGGAAAGGTATATTTGATCTGATTCCTATGATTTAATTTTTTAGAAAAGTTGTATTTTTTTCTCTGTAAATGTTTGACAGCCAATTGGCTGTACGTTTCTTTTGAAAAGGCATGTCACTATATTGTACATGCTTTGCACAACGTTATCATGAAAGGATTTTCATGCAGCGCGTCAAATGGCTGGATTACAACCTGTAATGCTAGGGGCAACATCCATTATCTTTTTGAAACGAACATAAAAATTCAAAGAAGTTTGTACTTCTTTTTTCTGACGAAACTATGGTGCCAAATCCTGCCTTTTGAAAACGAACATAAAAATTCAAAGAAGTTTGTACTTCTTTTTTCTGACGAAACTATGGTGCCAAATCCTGGTCCACTCTTTCTTTTGAGCGGTAATCCTGGCTCTACTCTGCTTTACTAATTCTTGTGCAAAAACTGAAAATGCCATCGAGACATACAGAACCTGAAGGTCACGTGCACTGTTTGTTCGGTTGCGACCGGTAAGGTAGCTTGTGCCCCCATGACTTTGCTTGTCCAGGTTAGTGGCGCACAAGATGGGTTGCAGAGTTTGAGACACCTTTTTACGGCTACAGCATGGTTTCGGGGTCTTAACTCACCGTTTACCTTTATTTTTATGGCCAGCAGCCAACTACCCTCTTTCCAATGGTCTTTAAAATTTGCTTTTCTTAGAGTTGCTGATTCAAAATGTACCTCTAACCAATGACTGTTCTACCCCTCCCCTCCTCTTCTTCCTCTCGCCGGCGGCCACCTCGACGCGCTCCGCTCCCTCGCTCTCCCCGGCAACAACCTCTCCGGCCCGCTCCCCGACGCGCTCCCCCACGCCTCCGCGCGCTTGACCTCTCCGGCAACGCGCTCTCCTGGGAGCGTCCCCGCCTCGCTCGCGTTCTGCGACTCTCTCGTGTCGCTCGACCTCTCCGGCAACCGCCTCACCGGCCTCGTACCGGATGGCATCTGGTCGGTGCCGTCGCTGCGTTCGGTCGACCTCTCCGGCAACCTGCTCTCCGAGTACCGGTGAGCTCCTGTGTTGGCTGTTTGGACCGCCGCTGCAGCGCGTCTCCGTTGCTGGCAATGCACTGCCCGGCTGAGTCAAGGTTCCCGACGATGCTGCCGGAGTGCTGCAATCCCTGGACCTGTCAGGAAATCAGTTCACCGGTGCTATCCCGCCTGAGATTGCAACCTTTGCCAGATTGCAGTACCTGAACTTGTCCTCAAATTCCATGTCGGGGCAGCTTCCAGCCAGCATTGCACGAATGTCATCTGCAGCGAGCTGAGCACTGGCTTCAAAAAGGAAGGAGCAAGTGCATGCATTAGCTTAGCTGAGCAGAGCAGACAGGGCACAAGAAACAAACAAGCAGCAGGCAGGCAGCAAAAAAGGGGCGAGGTCGAGCTTCGAGCCGCGGCGACACGCGGGACCAGCTGCGGCGAGGCGTGCGGCAGCAGGCGCAGGCGGAGCTCGGAGGCGACGGGGCAAGCGGGGCAGCTCGCGCGAGGGTAGCACGGGTTGACGGAGCTGCGCGGCTCACGCGAACACAGGGCGCCCATGGCGCGGTAGACGCCGGCGAGAGGAAAAAGAGGAGGAGAGGGGTAGAACCGGCATAATAATGGTTAGAGGGTACATTTTGAATCAGCCAATTATAAGGAAGGCAAATTTTAAAGACCATTAGGAAGGAGGGTGTTATTGGTTACAAGCCCAAACAGTATAAGTGGGGTCCTCTTAGGGTCTACCACACTTGGGAGGGACCCAGAAAGGACTAGGAGAGGAGTAAACAAGAGCCATAGACAATCAAGTAGTACTCAATGCCATTCATGAGGGGGGTAAGGGGAGTATTTATAGCTTCATACCCTCTTACAATCTTAAGATCCTGATTACAATCTTACCCTTGACCTAAGGGTGTTACAGTAATTTTCTTTCTCCCCTGGGAGGGGGCTAAACCCTAAAGGACCAAGGCCTAAACCATTCGGCCCACTACATTTCTGGCCTATTTGGGCCCTTATGGGCCGACTTCTAAAGAGGCCAAGGAGCTAGGGGAAGGGGACACGATGGGCCTCTCCCAACAACTAGCCCCACATAGCCGAGACCCTCCTTCGGAAGGGCCGAAGCTGTAACCTCTGGAGGTCCGCCCGTCGTCCCCTCCTTCTCGCTCCGAAGGCTAGTATTTGGAAGGCTGCTATCTGTGGTTGTTCCGAAGGTTGACTTGGCGGCTTCCGACGCCGAAGCTTGTGTCGATGCTCTCTGTTGCTTGTGTTCCGAAGGACTCTCTGGTTTGCCGGGCTGAAGGCTTCAAGTCTTGAACACTTCGGGTCTATTGCGAAAGCTATCTCCTGGTTTTGGCCAGCTATGTGCTGACGTGTCATCGGCTTAGATGTCGTTTCCTTTAATGCTGCCTTGTGAGGCGACACGCTTTGATGACGTCTCTTGATCTGACGTCGCGTGATTTGCGCGGAAGGACGTTTCGTCTTTATTTACCATCACTTGGATGCGTTGGATTCCGATCGGACGGTCGCGTCGGTTCGCGTCGAGGCCTATATAAGGCTGGGGTACCCCTTAGGGTTTCACCCACCTGGTCATTTGCTATTTTCACCGCGCCGTCGTCGCTTTTGCCTTCTTCTACGCGTAGCTGCTCTAGCTCTTCTGCTTCTCCTTCGGCCGAAGCTTTCCGTCGTCCCTCCCTTCGGCAACCTGGATCCGACGATGGGCCGCAAGGGTATGAAGAAGACCTCCGGGCTGACTGTGCGGGTTCGCGTCAACGACCAGCTCCAGTCGACGTTGTTCCTTGGCGCGACTACATTGACCAAGGAGGATCTGGATGATCTGGCGAAGAAGGGCTTCTTCGAGCGCGCACGGGCCGAGTTGCCGCGGGAAGAGGAAGTCGCGCCTTCACCGAGGGCTGGTTACATTGTCCTGTACCAGTGCCTGTTCGACGCAGGCCTTCGGATGCCGTGTTCGTCCTTCGTTGGCGACGTCCTCGACCTCTTCAGGCTGGAAATCCAGCAGATAACTCCCAACGCCATTGCCCGACTTGGTATCTTCGAGTGGGCGTTTTGGATGGCGGGAGTCGAGTCGCATGCTGGGGCTTTTGGTGCCACTCATTATGCTACAGCATACAAGAAGCAACTCCCGCTGGACGGCAAGACGTTCCTCGGCTTGATGGGGACGGTCTCCTTTGTTGACCGGCCCGACGAGGTTGTGCCGCTGAAGGCCTACAAGAATCACTGGGGGAAGAACTGCACTTCTTCTTGGTTCTATTACCGAGTGGAGGATACCTGCAACCTTCGGTCATCGTCGATGTCCGAGGTGTTCTACTATCGGTATCCTCCGATCACGGTGGATGGGACGTGTTCGTCTTGGAAGAGTTTGCTGGCGGCCGCTGCTCGAGAGTACACGATGCGTGATCTCTTCGAGGAATGCGTGGCGGCCGGAGTCTGGCCTTTGAGCCAGAAGTGGCATGAGGCCTTCCTCGAGCCGCGACCTGAAGGGGAGGGGAGGGGGGCCGACGAGTTGAGGGTCTTGCGCTTCCAGGCCGATGCTCTCCCCGGTAAGAATTGCTTTGTTGTTCCGGAGCATCTTTGGGGCTCACACTTTACCTGACGGGTTTAGGGTATTTTGTAGAGTTGACGGTGGAGGAGAGGGAGCACCGTGCCGCCGAAGTCCTGGGCCCGATGACCGTTGAGGAGCTGGAGCGCGCAACCCTGGTGGTGAAGGGTCCTCGGACGAACCTGGTTTTCTCGTTAAAGTACCCGGACGTCCGTCTGCCGACGCGTGTCGGAGTGCAGACGGCTGCGTCGCGAAAGGCTGTGGCGGCCGATGACGGTGGCAAAGGGGGTAACGAGGGTGCCATCGCTGCCTCGTCGGCTCCTTCCGCCGTCGTTGGGAAGGGGAAGAGGGCGGTTGCCGAGGCCCGGGGTCCGCCACCGAAGCGCGTCAGGGTTGTCGGCGCGGGTGGCCCAGAAGTTTCTACGGGCTACAAGACCGACCCCGAAGCTCAAGCTCTCGACACGGCGGGCTCAGATGTCGGCTGTGGTCCCTTCTCTCGTTCTGCTGCTGCTGCTATCGGTTTCCGCGGGATACCCATTTTCACTCCGTGGCCGACTGGCGCTGCGAAGATGGAGCCGTCGTCTGCCGGTATCATGATTTCCTCTCGCAACTCTTGTTTTGTTGAAGTCTTGAGTCCATCTAACTCTGTTGCTCTAGCCGACGAGGATGATGGCGACGAGGAGGTTGCCGCCGAAGAGGTTTCCTCGTCCGCCGAGAAGTTGGCAACCGTGCCTCTTGGTCGTGTTTGGGGGAAGGGTTACTTCGGCCAGTCTCCTATTGAGTGTGCCGGCCTGGCTCTCCTGGAGGGGCAGATTACTTGGGACGACTTCATCAATCGCCCGGAGGTTCGCGAGGCCCTTCGGACGGTTTACGAGTACGTCGGGATTGGGGACTTGGATGAGTCCATGGCTCCCCTTCCCCCCGAGGAAGCTGCTTCGGTGTTGATGACCCTGTCGCTGAAGGTAAGTTTGTATGTCTTCGGCTGAGCTATTCTACTTCCGTTGTTTTGTTAGCCTTGACTGTTGTCTTTGTCATGCAGACGGCTCTCCTTGCCCGTCAGGTTGACGTGGCGCTGCAGGGCTTCGACCTGACGAGGCTTCGGGTCGGGCTCTCGAAGGCAGAGGCTGCTTAGGAGACGTTGTCGCGAGAACGTGACCGACTTGCCAAAGCCTTGGCGGCGAAGGAGACCGCCCGACAAAAGCTCGCTGACGAGCTCATGAATAAGGATGCTGTTCTGAAGGAGCTGGTCGAAAAGCTCGAGGCTGCTGAGGGCCGAGCCCAGCGAGCCGACACTGCTCGTGATCAGGCTGCTAACAGCTTGGTTGTGATGCAGCAGGCTAAGAAGGGGGGCGAAAAGGAGCCCGAAGAAGCCAATGCGCTGTTGACGGCTGGGTCAAACCTTCGGCGCACCGAGGCTGACTTGGCCTGGTCGACCCTCAAGGAGTTTGACTCCTTTCTCTCTAGCCTTGGCGTCGTGGTGCAGCCACGGAAGCACGAGGCCGATGATCTTGGTGGCAGTCTCTTTCGGCTGATGAAGTCTGCCAAGCTGGCTGGGGGGGCCTCGTCTGCCTATGGGACTTTCTATGCGCAGACTGCTTGGACGGCTGCCTTCGGCTGTCTTCATGAGGCCGGTTGTCGGCAT
>LAPY01001227.1:8662-23919 GCA_000970635.1 Eragrostis tef
TCACCGGTAGAATGCTCATGCCTTAATTTTCTATTTATTTTAATCATTTTCAGGTTTTTCTCACATGTTTGGACGAAACTAACCCTGACTCGTTTTCCTTTACCGAACCAGATCGAATGGACCTGTTCTTCCTCTTCTCCTGGAGCGCTCGACGAACAGAACAGAGAGAGGCGACGCCATGGCCGAACCTAAAGATGGCGGCCGCCCCTCCCCGACGAGCCGCCCCAGGACAGCGCGGGCACAAATGGGTGCGGCGTGCCGACGCCCCTCCTCCCGGCGCGAGCTCGCCTCAGGCTGGCCCCGTCCTACCGGCTTGACGGCGACCCAGCTCGCCCCGTCCCAACTACGCCTGTCCTCGATTCCTTGGACAAGTTGCAAGCGGCCCCTGCTCATCGTGAAACCAGCGCCATTCTCCACCATCCCTCTGTTGCAGCGACATGGTTGAGCCAAAAATAAAAATAAAAACAGCATGCTCATGCGACTTGGTTCAGATTAAAAAAAAAGTACATGCTCCAGCACCTTGCGACATGGTTCAGCTGAAAGGACCTTGCGACAGGCGCAGTTGAGATGGGGGCGAGTTGGGGCGAGGTTGCGCCGGGAGGGATGGGGGTGCGCTGCGGCGAGCTCGCACTGGGATGGGGCGGCGGGATGGGGCGAGGGTGCCCCGCACCCATTTGTGCCGGCGCTGGGCTGAGGGGGCTCGTCGGGGTGGGTGGCGCCGCCATCGCCCGCCATGGGAGCCGCCTGTTCGTCAGTCGAGACAGAGAGAAGAGAAGAAGAATCGACCGATTCCATCCGGTTTCGGTAAAGCATGGCCAAGGGTAGTTTAGTCCGATCTTGTGGGAAAAAAATTTGAAAATAATTAAAAGAAATAGGAAAATAAGGTATGGGTATTTGGACGGTGTGGACGCTGGTTTCGTGGGCATTATAACGAAGCCCATTCTCAGATAGGCATTCTGTCGAAGCCCACCAATTTCGTAGGTAAAATAACAAAAATCTCCCATCCATCACCAACCGTGACTATCGTGCTAACCCTGAACAATTGCCTATCAGTCGCGTCACATGGAAGAACTGTGTCCACCCAAGGCCGGTCAGGTGCTGTCCATTCAAAACATAACCATCGCAGTCTCAGTGCTCTTCCAAACATTGTAAGGTCTAACACCCCCAGGCCACCGAATTTCTTTGGTCTTTTTACTCTCTGCCAGTTAACCAAGCAATGTCCTCCATTTGCTTCCTCTGCACCCTTCCACAAGAAGCTCCTTCTTTTCTTGTCTATTAGCTTAACAGCCCATTTGCTTATCGCGAAAACCGTTAGGTGGTAGGTCGGTATAGAGGACAACACCATGTTGACAAGGGATAATCGCCCTGGTTTATTTAACAACCTTCCTTTCCATGCCGGGAGCTTGTTGGCAATCTTATTTATTAAAGGCATCACTTGTGCTTTCGTAAGCTTTCTTGTGCTGAGTGGCATGCCAAGATAATTGACATGGGAAACTTTACACTTGACAAGGAAACGGCTGCATGATGTCTTGCAAGTTTATTCCCTCCGAATCAGATAGACTGCACATTTTGTTAAGTTTGTGATGAGTCCGGAAGCTTGCCCAAAGGCCCATAAGATTTCATAAACCGCTCTGACTTCTTCTCTTGTTGGGGATAGGAACAATGCAGCATCGTCGGCATACATGCTGACCCTGAAGCGTGCTGCCACATGACCAATTGGTTGGAGTACTCCTTCTGTAGCTAGTTGCATTAATCTTTGGAGAGGGTCAAAGGCAATAATGAACAACATGGGGGATAAAGGACCCCCCCCCCTGCCTCTAGCCCTTTTCTGTGCTTGAAGCTTCTGCCTCTTGTTCCATTCAGAATTACCGAGGAGGATGACGAGGATAACAAGGCCGAGACCCATTCTCTCCATTTTACCCCGAAACCTAGCTGTTGTAGTACTTCAAGCAAATAGTCCCATCGCACTGTGTCAAATGCCTTCGCGTTATCCAGCTTTAGAAAGAGAGTGGGCCTTTTTGCTCTGTGCAATTCTTTTATTAGGTTCTGAGCGAAGAGAAAATTATCGTGGATGCACCTTCTTTTAATAAATGCACTTTGGCTTCTAGAGACTAGCTCATCTAAGCATCCTGACAGTCTGTTGGCGAGAAGCTTAGAGATTAATTTTGCAATGCTGTGGGTAAGGCTTATCGGCCTGTAGTCTCCAATTTCCTTAGCTTCTGCATGCTTAGGTATGAGCACGATATGTCCTGAGTTGAGCAGATTCAGATGTTGGTTGTGCTGATTAAAAAAATACCAAATTGCTGCTAAGACATCTTCCTTTATTATTTCCCAAGCTGACTTAAAAAATGCCCCAATATACCCATCGGGACCCGGGGCTTTTTCTGAATGCATTGCAAAAATTGCTGCCTTCACCTCGTCTTCCGTGAATGGGGCTTCTAAATGCTGCAAATTATGCCTTCTCAGTCCAACCTTATCCCAGTCCAAAGTTTGCTGCCTCCTTGATTGTTGCCCAAACACTGTGTTAAAATGATTATATATCGCTTCGGCTTTCTCTTGGTGTGTATGCTGTCCCTGAGGTGTATGCAGGCTCTGTATGCGTTTTTTCCTCCTCCGTCCATTCACCGAGAGGAAGAATAGTTTTGATGCAGCATCATTGGCCTTAATCCATGTCAGCCTTGACTGTTGCCTAGCCCTCAATTTTTCAACCGCCGCAAGACCCCGCAGTTTTTGTGTTAGGCCTTGCTTCAAATTTATTTCTTCTTGGCTGAGGTGCCTATGCTCTTGCACTACTTCCAGTATACTGATGAGTTTTTTTGCTGCCACCATCAATAGTGTGTTGTTACCAACCTTGCTCCTTGCCCACTGTCTTAGCTTCTTTCCGGTGCGCTGCAGCTTGATGTGTAAATTTAGGAATGCGTTGTATACTCCTGATGGCTGATTCCATTGCTGTTCTACTAGCTCCTTATACCCCTGTAACCTTGTCCAGAAGCTTTCGAATCAAAACCCCTTGTAATTGCTTGAGGCCACATCTCCCACTATTGGACAATGATCCGAGGTTGCCGATGATTCTGCTTGTAGCACACAGTCCGGCAACATTTCCTCCCATTCAACCGTACAGAATGCACGATCAATTCTTGTATGGGTACGGTTATTACTCCACGTGAATCTTCTCCCTGATAGTTTTATTTCTTTTAGTTCCAGATTGTTAACCGCCTCCCGGAATGCTGCCATCATCCTCTGATTTATGTTGCTCGAACTCTTATCTTGAGGCTGCAAGATCATGTTGAAATCCCCAATAATCAGCCACCTTTCTTCAATTATTTGTCTGAGTTTTTTCATCTCCTGTAGGAATTCCATTTTTTCATTGTCTTCTTGTGGTCCATACACCACAGTTATCCACCAGTCCATTGTGGTCATCATGGCTTCCACTTTTGCTGTTAGAGAAAACCTCACGTTCCACTTGTTTGATCTTGTAGAAGTCCTCATCTACTGCAAACAAAATTCCTCCACTTGCCCCTTCAGACGGCAGGAAAGCATATTGATTTATGAATCTGTTTCCCAGAGTCTCTGCAACCACTGTATCATTGATGTTCTCCATCTTTGTTTCCTGTAAACACACTATAGAGCATCTAACATCATGTATATAGTCTCTCACTACTTTCCTCCGAGCTTGGTTATTGAGCCCTCTCACGTTCCAATCAAAAAGCACGCATTGTTGTTCACTCATGACAGAAGTTATGGACGCCATAGAATGAAAGCACAGGATGTGGCACCCCCACAATCTTGCTATTTTCCTTCAGAGTCATGGAATCATGGTCCAGCCTCCCGCTTACAAGCCCAATCACACAAATAAGATATAACAGAAATAACGTCGCACAAACACCAACTGTGCCCCCTCCTACTGCTTCCACTTGTAGATCCATATCTTGACGCTTCTTCATTTTGGCTGGGCTGTCCTCTGCCTTCGTCATTACTGTCAGACTGCTTCTTCTGCGTCCCTTGTTCCCGCTTCATGTATCAGAGTCTCCTCGTCGATCTTACGAACGTTACCATCTGTGATGAGCATATTTTCGGTTTGATTTGGTCTTGGTCTTTACCATCTGGCATCGAGCTCGAATGTCAACTCAAGCTTGGATGATCATAGTGCACGCAACGGCACGCCCGCGGTGTTTTCTGGCTTACTGCGCCTTCACTTCACTATATGTCTATACTCGTATACACGACAGATTAAGGTAAGCAACACACAGATCGCCCCACAGCGCGGCCACACACGGCCCATGGTAACAGTTGGGCAGCAACAAACGTCCGAATAACAACGAGCAGCGGCAACAACCACCGAACAACAACAGACCACAGCATCCTGTAAAGCCTCGGCCTCAGGTTCAGGTGCGTGTGGAGGTTCCATCGCCTCCTGCTGCTACTCGACGAGAACGAGATGACCTACCAAGAGTTATTCGCAACGAAGCGGTCAAAGCAGGAATCAGAAAAGGATTTCAAGTTTTCAACAATACCGGGGATGACCCTGAAGCTACGACGGTCGACTCAGCTGGGTGCGATGTTGGAGTTAGACTATTATGAGAATGCTGCCTAATCTGGTGAATCGGTGATGCTATCGTCGTGATGCTTGTCATCAGTGAATGTCTTTTCCTTCCGTCAAGCCCCTGATAGTGCCCGACTGTGTTTCGGTCGTGTTTGTGACATGTATCTAAGCGACTACGCATGGAGTATCCAATGTACTACTAATAGTCAATGCCTGTGATACCTAATTCAGTAATTCTTATTTGAGTGAGTCGCTGGCGGATGTGCCGGCTGGCACGCGGCGGCGAACCACGCCCGCTTCTCATAGGATATACGCGATTCCAGTATTCCCAAATTCGCAAATATTTACCACAGATAAGCATAGTTTGGAGTTTTCTTCACGGATGTATGAATAAAATATGAAAGTACTACCAAGCATCAGTGGATACTAGATAGCAAGGAAGCAGGCTAAAATACCAGGATGTATCCAGAATTCCAGATAATGATGCCACTTCAAAAAACTCAGATCTGATTTCGGTCATATCCTTTAGTACAACCGGAGATTGCCTATGCAAAGATGTCCTCTCATGCATGGGATTCCAAACCAACACATGTATCTACAGATTGTACAAACACACGACAGGTCCAACGCCATGGAACCCCAGTTGGTCTATTCTATTGTGATAGCATCCAATAATGTCAATGAAATAGCACACATATGATAGCATCCACAACAGGTTTACTCCCCTCATCCAAAAGTAAAATCGAACAAAACTGGGCGCATGATCACAGGATTGTTTGGCAGCGACTACATCAGTAGTGGTGCACTCCCGAAACTGCGCAAAGACAAACCTAAGTTGTAACATTCTGTTGGATCTTTAAAAAGGGGGACGGTGGTGGCTCAGATGAAGAGTATACAATCCCCGGTGGTGGCTCAGATGAAGAGTATACAATCCCCATATGTTCTCTTGACTTTCGATGGCTCATTACATGACATACAACAACTCATTCATAGTCATATTTGACATGAGCGATTGCCACTATGATCCTGGAATTTACGCAGTCATTTAGTTTTGACCAATCGCTTCATTCTTTAGCTGAAAAGAGAAGCGTGTCAGTTTAAATTCAAAAAATAAGTCGAGAATATTACATAACTTAGGTTCCAACCAATATATTTCTAATTCACTGATTGATTGTACCAAAAAACCATATATGTAGTAGCTTTCTTGAACGGTATTGTCGTACCAACTAAATTCAAACTTCGACATAAATACCACCAGAGGCCAGTAAAATATAGCAAATATAGTGTTATCTGAAAGATTTATCTACCACTAAGGATGGCATTGAACAAGAAAAAAAAATCCTTGCAGTTACAACAACAACAACATAGCCTTTCGTCCCAAGCAAGTTGGGGTAGGCCAGAGATGAAACCCACAAGAAACAACGACAAGAGAAACACAAAAGGGACATAGGGCAAAAGGTAGAGATAAAACAGAAAAATAAAAAAGGATCACGGTTCAGGCACGTTGATTGCAAGTCTCTAAGCGCTCCCATCCACAGCTAACTCCTTGGAGATATTCCGCTTCTTCAAGTGACTCTTAACCGACTCGTCCCAAGTCAGGTTAGGTTGACCTCTACATCTCTTTATATTATCGACTCGCTTTAGAACCCCCCTATGCACCAAGTCAGGTTAGGTCGTCCCTTTGGAGGCCTCCGTTGGACATGTCCAAACTATCTAAACGATGTTGCACCAATTTTTCCTCAATTGGTGTCACCCCTACCTTGTCCCAAATATCTTCATTCCGGACACGGTCCCTTCTTGTATGCTCACACAGAACCAATGCAATATAAACATATTATTTTTTAATATGTTTATACTGTTGCAGTTCTTCAACAACATATTTTGCAGAAATATGCCACAACGAATAGTGATTCTAAACCAACATGGGGCTCACAATTACTCAGCTCAACCTATCAAACCTGTCGCATGCTGCATTCAGGAATTCGAAGATTTACCATTGGTAATTCAGATCATGTCATGGTTATAACAGCTGTGTACCTTCGGATTCTTCTTTTTTTTTAAAGAAATTTATGGCATTCATTTTCCTTGCCTCTTACCAATTCGAATAGGTCAAAATATCACACTGAATTTTATTAGACTAATAATAGTAAAATGAAATGCATTAAATTGTAGGATTTGAACGTACCATGTTAACATACTTCAGCTGCTTTAGAACTTCACTGGTCTTCAGTTCCTACACCAAACAATAACTTTCAGGAAGTGATGCAACATAAAGATCGATTGTATCTTGCCCACAGCACTATGGACATAAATAGACCAACCAGAGGTTTTATATACCACTGAAGGTTCAGATATTGCGTAAACAAAATGGATGGTCAGAAACTAACAGGATTTCCGGAGCTACATATTAGAAAATTATAAGGAATAAGAAACTACTAATCCGTTCTGATATTTCATGGTATATTCAAAACAGTACTAGATGATAAAATCTGGATAGTGGGTGAAGTTTGGAATCCTCACTACAGACAGCCTTCACCATGCTACAATTTCACTCAATCACAATTAAAAAAATTGACATTATAAAAAATGTAAAATGCAGGTAACTACTTTAGCCAAAAATAAAAGGTTGTTTCAATGAAAGAAAATGTATAGATGGTTATGCATATTACTAAACACCAGCAACAATAAAAAAATTGAATAGAGATATTGCCATTGTTCAAACGAAATACTTGATCCATGTCCATATGCTTATTTAAAGTATAATATCAGCCCTTTGATGGTGTGTTCACCATTCTGCAACGCAGTGCGATTACAAAAGTTACGGACATGACTAAATGTGTTTGTTTCAACTGTGCTGTAATCTATTACACTATAATAATATGTAACCAGTCTATTCAGGTCTGGTGGCCCCGCTTTCCAATTGTAATCGCGTCACACTACCTTAAACTCCTGGCTGCAGCTTGTTTGGTGCTACTGCTACAATTCTTTAATGTCAAAATTATTGAGGTCTACATTTAAGAATATGGGCTACTAGAGCATTCTTTTTCTAACAGAGCCTCCTAACATTGATTGCTGTGCAACTATACATAACAAAGTATATCGAACAAAGTACATTTTTCTGAACTAATGCACATCTTAAAAATTAGTATGTGATATTGTAAGCATAACTATTATATAAGCTAGAAATTCTATGTAGGTCTTTTCGAGATAGTGCCAACCATTTATAATAACATAAACATTCAAGCCTTTTATCCAGAAGGTCTTCTTAAGAATAAGATCTGAAGATGAACTGATGAGAAAAATTGTATTGGGTCCAAAAGTAAGTTTCAGCAGGATGTATATTGTAACATTTCACAAAAACAAACAGTATCATGCAATCACATATTTATGGGAAACAAAATAACTAAAAATTTAAAAACGATATAGAAGCATTATGGCATGCCAGTTATATCAACATAGAGCAGGCCAGCACAGAGATCATAAGATCATTGATTACATGGTTAACATTAGGTATTCCCAACACACTCTTAATTGCTATTGAGCACAAGCTAAAGCAAGATGCTTTACACTACATTTATGCATTACTGTAACTAAATAAGTATAGTGTTACCTGAGGAACAGCACAATCAGCACGGGCTGGATCCCAAAGAAGACAACAAGAACAATCCCAGTCATCTGACTGAACAACATATAAAGGTACCCTGCAAAAGATCCCATGAGACATAATGTCATATCTTCAAAGAGCATAAGATATGAAAGCTCGGATCCCTATAGTATCAGTGAAAAAGCTCAGATCCAGCACAGATCCGGGGCTGAAAGTTAGGCTCGGGCTCGACGAGCTGCTCAAGCTTGGCTCACTAAATGAGCTCGACTCGAGCCAAGCTCGATCCTGGGCTGCCTCACGAGCTTGAGCTCGTTTATGTGAGGATACTATACCAGCCCAAAAACTCACATACACAACGAGGCCTTCTAAACCAACTAATTTAAGGCCCAAGTTAGCAACCAGCCACAAACTAAAGCCCAGTCGTGATCCCAAGTTAGAATTTGCGAACGCTGCCGCTAGACGCCCTCGCTTGGTTGTCTTCTCCAGTTCTCTCCTACTCCCCATCTCCTTCTCGGCCGGGTACTGCTCCTGTGTACCCGGAGCCGTATTGCGGTGGAGGCGGATCCTGCTCGCCCGCACGTAGTCCCGCGCTTGGCTGTCCATCAGCCAACAGGCGCCGGCAGATCCCAGTGTCAGCGAGAAGAAAATCAAGCCTAGAAGCTTTCACCGAGCCGAGTTCAAGCCTGTCTACAAGCTCGGTTGGATCTCAGGCTTGGCTCGAGCTCGGCTCGACCTCCTATCGAGCTTGAGCTTGATGTTGCAGGTTCGCCTGAGTTCAACTCGTTTACAGCCTTAGATCCGGGTGGGGCCGAAGGAGGACGGGGAGCTCAGCCAAGCAGCACACGGGTCTATTAGGAGGCTATGGAGCATGGTGGCATGACTGCACAGTGCGCAAAGCCGTGAACTTGTGACTTATGTTTGGGTACCGTAGGAAGGCAACATGAATGGAGAACAATGTCTTTTTTTTCTTCTTCTGTTTACCCTGGAATGATGTGCCTTTACAGTAAATAGGGGCATGTTGCCTTGGTATCTGTCTATCTGAAATCCTGTCCAAGATGTCATCATTCGATGACCGGAAAAAGTATGTATTTGGAAACTTTAAAATAAGAAATTTATTTACCTTCTCCATTTGCCACAGACCTTGGCAGAGTCTCCGAAGTTCACGGTTTCACGGCATTGTACCCAGTTACCAATTAAATCTCTATTTTGATTACCTATTTCCCACGACTACATAAACAAGAAACTTGGCTTAAGAAACTTTATGTGGGAATGTAACTACATAAATGGTACAATCTTACATTCGATTGAATGAGTTCAGCAGGATCAAATTCAGAGGGCTGATCGAAATGGCCATCAGTACTGCACATATGAAAAACTATAAACATGAGTATTGCAAATGTCATAAATAGTAACCAGGGAACATTGATAGTTTGACACAAGAAAATAACACACTATTATCAATAAAAGAAAAATACAATATATTCAATGGGCTGCAAAATATTGAACAATAAGAGAAAATTGGAAGTCTGTGAGAGCAGCATGCATAAACCATATATGTGGAGCTTATACAACGGAAGCTACTGGTACATCATCAAATATATTTGAATAATATATTAAGTAATAATATGCTAGCTATAGTTAATGTGTCTCCACATCAGCGCGAAAAGCATTTTTAAACACACCTGGAAGTTGGACCAGACCATTCTGGCACATCTGCTTGAAAATCTCTACCAATTCGAGCCCCACTTACATACTGTTCAGTATCTTTCAGCATGTACTCTATGTGACTCATGCCATGTGGCCTTTGGTTTGTATTCCGAGAAGGCTTGACCTTGCCCTCCGACAGTCTACCATAAACACCCTTTGGTTTCTTTAATAAGCATGTCTTGCAAAACCAATCATCACTTGGTAGCTCCTTGATACAAGGGTTGCAACAAGACAAATGAAACGATGCTTCACATGAATCACATATTAGCATCTTCAGTAAATACTCCTTGCTACCACAAGTATTGCATGGCAAAAGTGGGTTGGCAACATTATCAGTGGATTCTTCTTTAGTTATTCTAGTTCTCAATTCAGTTATGAATAGATCTTCTTTAAGTATGCCAATGGTAACATCCCTTGCTGATATCAGCTCAGCTATCGGTTCTGTAGGGCACGTATTGGATGATGAACATTCAGCAGCATCCTTTTTCTCTTGAGTCATAAAAGATGGGGTAGTACTTGAAACTATGCATCTGTCATTCATATCAGAACCTGGTTCCGCTAAAACTCCAGCGGTCTCTCCACAGTCTAGGATATGATCTGTTATGTCTGCTGTTGAACTCAAAGTCATTTTTCCTGATGGAACAACAGGTAGCAGTAATGAAGAGTGGTCCTTGGAAGTTGAGCAACTTTGAATCATTGTTTCTTTACCTTCTTCATATGCTGCAAGGGTATTTGAATCCTTATCCATCTTCCTCCTTTTATAAACATTTCCATCCTTCTTTTGGGCAGGTAGGGAAAGGGAACGCATTGTGTTGGCAGTGGGTAAACCAGAACAGCTTGTGTCTGAAGGGACTGTTCCTACTATAGCTGATTTGCACTCTCCATTTTCAAGTGATGATAGTTCTCTGTAACTATTTGAAGGGCATTCACTCCAATTTGGGGTCATCTGTTACACCAAGTGTGACAACATGCAACAAATGTTCAGAAACTAATATAGATCATACTGAAGAACTCATCTACCACGAGTAAAGATCTTCATACCTGTCAATTGCAGTAAATTTCTTGATAAGCTAATCGGCAATGAAGTATCCCATCCTCCAATCCTATGAAGAAGTTCCAGGATGGTAAATACAACATATTATTACAAATAATTTAACTGGCTAAATTATTACGCAGTCTGTAAGAGAAAAATCAGAACTACATATAAGATAAGATGCTTATCAGTAAAGGAAACACCAACAGGTTTCTGCCAAGCAACTTAATTCTTTATTGTGTTAATTTTTCATAATTATCATTATTTTCTGAAAATAGTGCACAAAAGATGATGCTACAGACTTTAAAACCTTAGCTGAAAATTTGAACCTATTGCATAACAATGCAAGTTACAAATTACTACATGCCAATCACGAAGCTATATGTAAAAAATAAAGATATCCATCAGCCTCACCCACGACAAGATTCAATCTTATCACTGCTAATAAATTGAATGTCTTAGTGTTGCCCGTAAGAACAGCAGGCAATCGATAGGCAGCTCAAGCAAACAAAACTAGATAAAGGTGGGAGATCAAGTAATGGTGTATGACTAAAGAATGCTGGAATGGTCCAAATGTGTCATTATAATATAATTTGGCTATACTGGTTTCATAATCAAACGTTCCAACATTATAGTTGTGTAGGGATTCAGTGCATCCTCGAAGAGTAGTGAAAATTCACAATGCAGATCCAAGCATATATGACAGGAGGGAAATGAAGAAGCAACCAAAACCTCTATTTACTCAGATCTCTATATGTCCCTTCCTCTTAGTCTCAAAATTTATATCATTCAGTGCAAGACAGTGACAACCACATGTATGCTTGTTAAGATTATTCATTATTGACAAGTAGTAATCCCTTATGTATGCAAACCAATCTCAAATAGGGTAACTTTGGTAGGGCAAAAGTCATGAATAGAAAAAAGACTACAAGAGGAAGCATGGATTAGAATGGATAAGATAGAAGCTAATCCAGGGAAGGAGGGGGCAATACTAACAATCTATGTTTTTAAGGCGGTAAGGTGGGGCAAGGCGACGTGCCCACTTCCAATCGCCAGGCGTGCATAAGGTGAGGTGAGGCGACACCATACCATTCTAAGAAGCAGTCTATAAGTGCACTCAGGAGAAGAAAGCCCAGCCCAAAACCAGCCCAATAAGCTTTCACCAGCTTACACGATGACCTATACATACAGCCACACAGGACGTTCGTTCTCGATGCTCTCCGCCTCTCCCAACCAGCGGCGCCATGCGCTCTCTCCTCTCTCTCTCTCCCGAAGCCAGTGGCAATTCATCCCCACGTCCCCTGCTTCTTACTTTAAGACTGCAACTCCTCCCTATGTCCCCTGCTCCTCGCTACGCTCTCAGATCGACTGCCGCCGCCTCCTCCGAGACCTCCTGCTATCAAGTTCGTCGGAGGGATGTCTTGTGCTGGCCAAAGGCTCCGGAGCCAGCAGGGGGAGCGGCGGGGGGGGCCCCCTCAGAGGGCTGATCGAAATGGCCATCAGTACTGCACATATGAAAAACTATAAACATGAGTATTGCAAATGTCATAAATAGTAACCAGGGAACATTGATAGTTTGACACAAGAAAATAACACACTATTATCAATAAAAGATAAATACAATTTATTCAATGGGCTGCAAAATATTGAGCAATAAGAGAAAATTGGAAGTCTGTGAGAGCAGCATGCATAAACCATATATGTGGAGCTTATACAACGGAAGCTACTGGTACATCATCAAATATATTTGAATAATATATTAAGTAATAATATGCTAGCTATAGTTAATGTGTCTCCACATCAGCGCGAAAAGCATTTTTAAACACACCTGGAAGTTGGACCAGACCATTCTGGCACATCTGCTTGAAAATCTCTACCAATTCGAGCCCCACTTACATACTGTTCAGTATCTTTCAGCATGTACTCTATGTGACTCATGCCATGTGGCCTTTGGTTTGTATTCCGAGAAGGCTTGACCTTGCCCTCCGACAGTCTACCATAAACACCCTTTGGTTTCTTTAATAAGCATGTCTTGCAAAACCAATCATCACTTGGTAGCTCCTTGATACAAGGGTTGCAACAAGACAAATGAAACGATGCTTCACATGAATCACATATTAGCATCTTCAGTAAATACTCCTTGCTACCACAAGTATTGCATGGCAAAAGTGGGTTGGCAACATTATCAGTGGATTCTTCTTTAGTTATTCTAGTTCTCAATTCAGTTATGAATAGATCTTCTTTAAGTATGCCAATGGTAACATCCCTTGCTGATATCAGCTCAGCTATCGGTTCTGTAGGGCACGTATTGGATGATGAACATTCAGCAGCATCCTTTTTCTCTTGAGTCATAAAAGATGGGGTAGTACTTGAAACTATGCATCTGTCATTCATATCAGAACCTGGTTCCGCTAAAACTCCAGCGGTCTCTCCACAGTCTAGGATATGATCTGTTATGTCTGCTGTTGAACTCAAAGTCATTTTTCCTGATGGAACAACAGGTAGCAGTAATGAAGAGTGATCCATGGAAGTTGTGCAACTTTGAATCATTGTTTCTTTACCTTCTTCATATGCTGCAAGGGTATTTGGATCCTTATCCATCTTCCTCCTTTTATAAACATTTCCATCCTTCTTTTGGGCAGGTAGGGAAAGGGAACGCATTGTGTTGGCAGTGGGTAAACCAGAACAGCTTGTGTCTGAAGGGACTGTTCCTACTATAGCTGATTTGCACTCTCCATTTTCAAGTGATGATAGTTCTCTGCAACTATTTGAAGTGCATTCACTCCAATTTGGGGTCATCTGTTACACCAAGTGTGACAACATGCAACAAATGTTCAGAAACTAATATAGATAATACCGAAGAACTCATCTACCATGAGTAAAGATCTTCATACCTGTCAATTGCAGTAAATTTCTTGAGAAGCTAATCGGCAATGAAGTATCCCATCCTCCAATCCTATGAAGAAGTTCCAGGATGGTAAATACAACATATTATTACAAATAATTTAACTGGCTAAATTATTACGCAGTCTGTAAGAGAAAAATCAGAACTACATATAAGATAAGATGCTTATCAGTAAAGGAAAACGCCAACAGGTTTCTGCCAAGCAACTTAATTCTTTATTGTGTTAATTTTTCATAATTATCATTATTTTCTGAAAATAGTGCACAAAAGATGATGCTACAGACTTTAAAACCTTAGCTGAAAATTTGAACCTATTGCATAACAATGCAAGTTACAAATTACTACATGCCAATCACGAAGCTATATGTAAAAAATAAAGATATCCATCAGCCTCACCCACGACAAGATTCAATCTTATCACTGCTAATAAATTGAATGTCTTAGTGTTGCCCGTAAGAACAGCAGGCAATCGATAGGCAGCTCAAGCAAACAAAACTAGATAAAGGTGGGAGATCAAGTAATGGTGTATGACTAAAGAATGCTGGAATGGTCCAAATGTGTCATTATAATATAATTTGGCTTCATAATCAAACGTTCCAACTTTAGTTGTGTAGGGATTCAGTGCATCCTCGAAGAGTAGTGAAAATTCACAATGCAGATCCAAGCATATATGACAGGAGGGAAATGAAGAAGCAACCAAAACCTCTATTTACTCAAATCTCTATATGTCCCTTCCTCTTAGTCTCCAATTCTGATCTGTGTCGCGGGCAATCAGTAGAGAAATCACAGCAGATCTGTCACAAAATTTATATCATTCAGTGCACGACAAACCACATGTATGCTTGTTAAGATTATTCATTATTGACAAGTAGTAATCCCTTATGTATGCAAACCAATCTCAAATAGGGTAACTTTGGTAGGGCAAAAGTCATGAATAGAAAAAAGACTACAAGAGGAAGCATGGATTAGAATGGATAAGATAGAAGCTAATCCAGGGAAGGAGGGGGCAATACTAACAATCTATGTTTTTAAGGCGGTAAGGTGGGGCGTGGCGACGTGCCCACTTCCAATCGCCTAGGCGTGCATAAGGCGAGGTGAGGCGACACCATACCATTCTCAGAAGCAGTCTATAAGTGCACTCAGGAGAAGAAAGTCCAGCCCAAAACCAGCCCAATAAGCTTTCAGCAGCTTACATGATGACCTATACATACAGCCGCACAGGACGCTCGTTCTTGATGCTCACCGCCCCTCCCAAGTCCCGAAGCCAGTGGCAACTCATTCCACGTCCCCTGCTTCTTACTTCAAGACTGCAACTCCTCCCTATGTCCCCTGCTGCTCACTACGCTCTCAGATCGACTGCTGCCGCCTCCTCTGAGATCTGCTGCCATCAAGTTCGTCAGAGGGATGTCTTGTGCTGGCCAGAGGCTCCGGAGCCAGCAGGGGGAGCGGCGGGGGGGGGGCGGCG
>LAPY01001227.1:68309-81668 GCA_000970635.1 Eragrostis tef
AGCTAATTACTGGCACAATGTTTATTATTGCTGTTACAAAACTGGAGTTGAAGTAGTTGGGGTGTTGTTTAATGAAGCAACAATAGATTGCATAATTTTGATGAAGCCAAACCAGTAATATGATTATTACTGCTCTAGCTATCTTCCAGCATTTACAGTTTCTTCTCTTTGTCTGTTCATCCCAGCATGTTTTGATGCCATAGCTAATTCACAGGTGGCTGATGCCATGGATGAGCCGCTTCACCTGGATGCTATGCATGTTAACCATTTTTTTTAAATCTGACATTTATTTGATGAAATTTCTAAATGATAGTACTACTGGACCATTGGCATTGTTGTTGCATATAAGTACAAGGAATTTTGGTTAAAATAGATAGTAGCGTCTCTAGCGAGGTAAATTTTGGTTAAAAAATTGAATGAGATATATAGTAGTAGCTCCCTTCTGTTCTGTTGTTTGCCCTTCTTTTTATTTGATCTTCATTGCATCACAATTTTATCAGCGCATTGTTCTGCATTTAATAATTATCAATTGATTTTTTCAGTATCTTAATTCTGTCTTTCAGCTATATGCACAGTAGGTCCAGAGCATGTTTCTTTGGTAAGGAACAAATTGCTATATGTGCATCATTTGACCATTGTAGTAGACTGCCCTTGCAAGGAAAGGTGCACATTCTCACAACATAAATTTTCCTTGTGCTGATGTCACTATTTGAATTGCTTGCTCGTTCTGGTATCAACTAAACTCTTGTTTCACTAATGTAGATAGTGTTGTATATCTTACTTTTCTCATGGGTTATGTATCTACTTTTAATAATTTGTTGGTATATTCAGTTGTTGGTTAGTTGACGCTGCTATAAAGCATGGCCTCATGTAGGTTCCCAAAGTTGAGGTGAGTGACTCTCCAAACCATGGTTGTAGGCTACAATCATCAGAACTCCTTCCTGAATCCTGAGTGCTTACATGGATTACCCATGTTTGTTCTTCAGGATGTAGACGTATTAGAATTTTCTATTAGTATTATTTTGATGGCTTGTAGGAGCTTGGCCACTACTGAAGGAGATATCTGATTCAATGTTTTTCATTGGAATTTTTTGCATTCAATCTGTTCTGCGTAGCTTTGCAGGCTTTCAATTCTGATCTCTTAAAAAAAAAAATTCAGTGGCACTCTGCCTGCTATTGGTATTCGTTCCCGTACCTGCAAGTTTTGATTGTTGATAACACCTAGGCTTGTTTTTTCTGGGAAAGCTGGTATGCGGCTCGTGGGACAACCATAACTTAGCGCTGTGGATTGCATTTCTTGGGACAACCACACGTTATTCATATTGATCTCAGTTTTTTTTTTTAGAAAAAATTGCTTCTGCCACTGAACTTTCTCCTTTCTTAATTCATTTTATCTGATAGTTACCCATCACAGTTCATGGCAAATATCCGAGGTTTACAATGAGGTTACAGACATATGGCAACCATTGCTGATTCTTATGGCGAGCAAGGTATGCTAAAATAGACAAACCACCTACTTTGACTATTGCAGTTCAAAAGTGGTTCTTACAGTATGATCATTTATAGAGCTGTCCTGTTGTGGTACGGTTATATAGATAACATGGAGCCTCTTGGATAAATTTTTGGTCAGATGCGTGTGTTTTGATCCTTTGCATACAGACAATTCTTCCAAGGATCAATCACCTTTGAACCTTGCGGCGAGTTTGGAAAAGTTGGGCACCACCCAAATGCAAAACGTTCCTGTGGCTGGCTATAAAGGATAAATGATGGACTGCAGACAATCTCATGAAAAGAGGACTTCCTCATAAGGACAGATGTGTATTATGCGATCAAGAGGATGAGACGGTTCAACATATTTTGGTTGGCTGCGTATTTGCGAGAGAATTCTGGTACAATCTCCTTTCTTCCTTTGGTCTGCAGCGGCTCGCTCCTGATAATGAAGAAGACACTTTTGCACATTGGTGCCGCAGAGCTAGCAGACGAGTCGCAAAAGCAAACAGAAAGGGTGTCAACACAATTATTCTTGGAGCGTGGTCATTGTGGAAACATAGGAACTCCGGTGTGTTTGAGGGCACTGCTCCATCAGTTCAGAGTCTGTTAAACAACCTGAAACATGAAGCTCAACTCTGGACTTTTGCGGGAGCTCGTGGCCTCAAGGAATTGGGTTTGGGTCGATTGCTTGGGCAATCCTGAGCACTGTTTAGGTCGTTTCTAGTTTGTTTATTGATAAGATAAAAAAACATTGTAATGGATTAGACCCCTCTTGCCTTGGTCCAGCTTGAGGGGTCTTTGTACGGACCATCTTTTCTTCCCTATAATACAAAGATACGCAGCTCTCCTGCGTATTTAAAAAAAAACACAGGAATTCACCTATATTGATAGCTTCCGCTTCTTTTGTCAGGGGCAGCGTTGCTATTTGCCCTGGCAATCTAATAATTGGCGGAGCTACACATGGGTTCAAGGTTGTTCAGATGAACACCATGAAATTTTGCAAAGAAACCATCATTAGAGTGTTATATGACATATTTGCACTAATAATAAAAAGAAAGGATGGAAGATTGATATAAATTCACTTTCTAGCCTATGTAGAACTTGTTGCATTTTGATATATATCACAATTTGTGATTATGTAATTTTTGATAGAAAAAAATGTTTTGGTGTCATTTTCGTGCCTTTCAACACTCATACCAAAATTCCTGGCTCCGCCACTCCTAATAAATGTTGCATCCATCATTACAAATGATTAATTGATTCTTGATTTTGGTGCTTAATCCATCTAATAATCGTTGCAATAAAACAGAAAGCTGATTTTTTAATGCTTTGTGGTGATAACAAAATGTCACTGTTGTTTTTTTTTTGCCAAAAGGGGATTTATATTAAGATTTAACAACAGTACAACCCCGAGTTACATAAAGAACCCTGAAAATATGGAAGATTATAACTAGGACCCTAATACTGTTCATCTTCTTCGATGAGGCACATCCTCCTGCTTCCCTGCCTCTCCCGCGGGACATCAACCCGATCCAAATTGGATGTCGACTTCCTTCACCTCTCCAGGACGCCAAGGGGCCATCAAGCATTGACAAAGCCGCACGATGCACCATCTTGGTACTCCATCCAAAATGGATCTTGACGTTGAACGCGTATCGGCTACCACCTTGCTCCATGCCAAGAAGATCCAGAACAGCAACACCCCGCCCGAATCGAGCACCAGCACCATCAAGACAGACAGAGGAAGCAGCAAGAACACCCCCCCCACGAAGACGAAACCCTAACCCTAACCCTACCTGAACCAACTCGGCCCCAATCTTCGAACCAAGATTGGAGACCATCTAAACCTAGCCTCACTAGCCCTACGCCTCGGCCGGTTCGCACCTCGACGTTGCGGAGAAGGGGCCGGAGTACCTTGTTCCTTGCCGGTGATGTCGCCTCCGCCGTCACTGTTGTTTTTCGATCATAGAGGAATATTGTCTCGCTTGAGATATTTTTCATGCGGTTTCTAGCATACCATTTAGCCTTCCCTTGGTTATAGTATATACAAGTTTATTGAAAGTAAAGTTACATTTATTGAAATATCATAAATATGTATCACATTATATATTAATGTGTTTATTTAAACAATACAAATATATATTCTATTACTGTTTGTTTTGTAACATGATGTCACGTGCCACATAAAACTACATCGTGCTGAAAAATATTTGCATGTGCGTGTCGCACGTGCATTGTTACTAGTATAGAAAAAGAGTCATGCAGGCATCCATTGCTCACAAAAAGGAAAATCAACCATGGAATAATTACTTTTTAAGGATTTGTTAGTGGAAATGGCTGAATATTGCAGTAATATCCTATTTATTAGTGCAAATGGCTAATTAAGTATTTGTTTATGAAACATGCATGTTGATGAGAATTGTGTGTGTGTGTGTGTGTGTGTGGGTGGGGTGGGGGATGGGGGGGGGGGCAAGGCCCCCTTCACCCTACACTAAGCTCCGTCAGTGGTGACTATTAAGCTTAATCCTCCGTACCAATACGGACATTGTTTCTCTCAACGGTGATCGTGAGCTGCGAGGATTACGTACCTACCTTTGATCGGTAAGCAAGAGTCATTTGCACAGTGGCAGCCCTTCTATAGTTCACAAATCTATTACAACAATTCCTTTGCTGCGAGGATTAGGTACATACTCCATCCGTCTCTAAATATAGGGCGTTCTGGGTTTGTTCAAAGTCAATCTTTGTTAGTTTTGATCAACAATATCTATAAAAGTAAAATATTTTAAATAAAAAAGACTTACATACTATGATAGTTGTTTTTATAGTGTATCTAAAATATAAATTAGACTTTATAAAAGTTTTAATTATTTTGCTACAGACAAAGTTTATAAAATATTAAAATTTAACTTTGACCAAACACAGAACGTCCTATATTTAAAGATGGAGGGAGTACCTTTTATCGGTGAGCAAAAATAGCAAATGATTTTGATCGATGAGCTAGCAAAAGCTAGGGCAATCAAGGGCATTTGAAGTGGACCTTGATCAGCTAGCAGCATCAAGAGAAGGTTAGCGGGTGTGTTGAAGATGGCTCCACCATCATCGACCTATGCCTAGATTATACAATCCAGCTTATATAATTTATAAGTTAGAGGAGAGTAGCTTATTAAGTTATGATAATCTGGCCGGCTTTTGAATAGCTATAATATTGCTATAATCCGAAACCTGTTTGTTTCAGATTATAAATTATATGAGTCAAATTATATAATTTAAGTGGAAAACAAACATGTTTTCAGTTTGTGTGACGTTAGATTTTTCATCATCAGATTAAAGCTTACATCTATAAAAAATTTGGTGGCTACACGAGGCTTTTGTCGAACCTAAGATACACATGAAATTTTTGTCCACCCCCCCCCCCCCCTGGATGCATTTTTCCCAATCTCAAACAATGTCCGGCGTATTTTATCTGACATGTATATATGCTCTCTCTTTTTTGCACAAAGTTACCCTGTTACATATTCCGGAATCGTGCCTCACAAGTTTTGACTGCAAGTGCTTTTCTAACAGAGGCTAAATACGTACGGCGGTCATTTGATTTTACACTTCTTTTCTTAAGCGATGTAGTACTGTCCTACGCGTTTTCCATTTTTTTTTCCGGTGAAGTGCTTAAACACGGTAGCAGGCAACGTGGCACGAAAACGTCCAGCGGGTGCCAGATGGTGCATAGGTACCGGTCGGGCTCCACACTTGCGACGTAAGCCGTGGGGGAATTCCAAGTACACTTCTTCCATATAAAACGAGCTTCACGATTATCCATACCCATTGCAAACTGAGCCGCTTCGTCGTCTCCGATATCTCGGTCATACTCCACCACTGAAAGTAACGACAGTGAGAGCCACTCCTACAACAGTACACCATGAGGACGGGGGAAATCGTCCTGTCCGTCGCGGTGGCGCTGCTCGGGGTGGCGAGCGCCGTGCTGGGGTTCATCGCCGAGGCCACGAAGCTCACCGTAAGTGTGCAGCAATCGATATTTGTCCATTCTAGCATCTGTGGGCATATTTATTCCTCGAGTATCTTCCGATTGATTTTTGAGCAAACCCAAACTGGTGATGGATTGATGCTCTTGGTTGCAGCCGGACGACATCAACGTGTCGAGGGGCGGGTGCGTCTACCCGGCCACCCCTGCGTTCCCGCTGGCGTTATGCGCGGTCCTCCTGCTGTTGATTGCCCAGCTCATCGCCTCTTTCGCCGGCGGCTGCTGCGGCTGCTGCAAGCGACACACAGGCGCTTCCAGGTCGCGGCAACTCATCGGCATCCTCGCCTCTGTCTTTTCATGGTAAGTCCGCACGCGCGCGCGCGGCGTACGTACGTAATTTGAAGCCTGCTCGCCTCCTGGAAGTGAACTCCTGAGATCGAAATCATCTTTCTGAAACCGGCGACATCTCTATGTGTTTGTGTGTGCAGGATTGCGGCGCTGATCGCGGCGTCCTTCTTCCTGCAAGGCGCGGCGTGGAACGCGCCCGCGACGCGCGACGCGAGGAACGGGTGCTACTTCCTCAAGAGCGGCGTCTTCACGCGGGCGGCCGTGCTCAGCCTCGTCGCCGCCGCGCTCGGGATCGTCTCCTACCTCATGCTGACGCGCCCAGCGCGGGCCTCGTCGATGGCCGCGGGGGCCGGGCCCAAGCCCGGAGGGCCGTACCCGCCGTCGTCCGTCGGGATGCCGCAGTGGCCCGCTCAGGGTCAGCAGGGGTACGGGCAAGCGGCGCAGGGGCCGTACCCGCCGCCGGCGCAACAAGGGTATGGGCAAGCGCCGCACCAGCAGCAGTTCGGTCAGGCCCAACCGTACCCGCCGCCGGCGCAAGAGTATGGGCAAGCGCCCAACCCGCAGTTCGCTCCTCCTGGACAGGGACACGCGCACGTGTAATGTGTAGATGAGTCGAGACGACACGCGGAGACCCCTCGTGTTGACGTGGGTCCAGAGTCGTGTTCGAGCTTCTGTTGGACTGTAGATAGTTGTGTGCTGGCGGTATACGTGTAATGTGTGTCATCATTCTAGATGAACCTGTGGTGGGAACACGTGGAGTGCGTTCTGTTAAGCAGAGGGAGTGATTGTTTTCTTGTGTTCACATTACCAATGAGTGAGTGGGTCCCGTCACGTTACACTGCTCCTAAGGCTAAGGTGTTGATTATCGACGGGGGCTATAAAAAATATGCTTTAGTTTTCAAAGGACTTGCTACGAAAATTCGGGCTTCGAGCATGGAACCTCTCGCGATACAACGCCGGGCAAACAGCGTCTGCCCTCTCGCGAGATGTATTATCTATAGACTAAAGACGGATTTTCTGCAATACAACATATTTTTTTGAATCTTTTTCTTCTGTTCGCCCTTATTTCCCCTGATTTTTTGAACCTCGTCCTCTTCTCTGCCGTAATTGCCCAATCGATGCATCCAGCACCATCGTTGTTACAGGCAGTGGTGGAGCTTGGACTCAATCCAAGTAGGGGCCAACCCTAAATAACAGATGATTTAAGCTTTACTTTTTGCTAAACATGCACTACAAATCAATAGTTTCTTATCTAGCCTATGGAGATTTCACAATAGCAAGGGGGAGCCATGATTTCACGCACCTTCAATCGTCATTTCTCCTGCGGAGGCCTAAAATATGGGAAAACATTGGCCCATTTGCTAGCATTCAGCCCATGAGTCCAATAGATTTCAATTCATATATATAGTCCACTCTTTTCCAAATCCTAAAACTTTCCTAACTTCCTCTCCATCGTGGTTGTCGGCTCTGACCTCTCCTCGGACCTCTCCATCCTGATTCACAATGTCTCGTCGAGCTTTGCCGCCGACCATGCTTGACCGTGCTAGTGACCCCGCACGATCGCCTTTGCCTTCCCTCCCCAGATCCGCCCACTTGCCACTATATTTCATGCTCCTGCTGCCCGCTGCCCATCTTTCAAAAGCTCAACGCCTCTGCATTCCGCCCTCGCCACTGAGGACCTCGTGGGGCCCTGACGGGTGTGTGTACCATTTGGGGACGGGAGGGCAACATCTTGCCCTGTTAAGATTAGTAGGGATCATCTCTGAAGGGGCGGGGATCAAGTCAGACGAGGCAGGGATGGAGGTCATCCCACCTCAGCCCGCAATGTTGTCAGACCGACTCTCATGCCCTTATCCCACAAAGAACGCATGCGAAAGTCGAACCGGTCATTGTTGCCCTCATCGCAGCTGCAAGAGCGAGAGGATATAGTCGAGGCAATAGTTTTAGAGGTAGAGGAGGACGACTCGAGGAGGGAAACTAAGGTTGTAATTGCAATGCGAGAAAAAGAAAGGGGTTGCAGTTGTGTATAGGGGTGGGACCGGTTAACCAAAAGAGCGGTTAACCGAATTAACCGAACCAAAAAAAATAAAATTTTAGAGAATTGAGTTAACCATAATAAAATCGGTTTCAATGTTTGATTATTATGGTTAACCGGATAAAATTTGGTTTTCACCATGTGTTAACTGAATAGTCAAATAAACCGAAATAGGCTGAATTTAACTCATCCAGCCCAGTAAAGGACAGCCCAATACTCTAAATCTTGTCTCCAATGGCCCATATAATCATCCAAACCCTAAAGCCCACAAACCCACAAACCCTCTTCCTCCTCACCTCCCATGTGCCGCCCCTCCCCATTCCCACGCGCCTCCGTGGCGGCGCCGCCCCTCCCCATTCCCTCGCGCGCCGCGGCCCCTCCCCCATCCGCTCGAGCGCCGCGCGGTTGCACCATCACGCCGCTCCGCCTCCCCTCCTTCCCCTCGCCCGTCAGAGCCCGTCGCTGCCCCTCCTTCCCCTCAGCGTATTCGCATGGTAAAGCGGAGGCGCCGCCCTTTTCCCTCCTTGCCTCGCTTGTGCACCGCGCGGTGGTCAGCGCTGCCGGCGCTCCTCCCCTTCCACTTCTTCTTCAAGTTTGATCTGAGATTTTTCTTCATCGATTTGGAACTTCGGTTTATTCGGGGATTAACTGGTATCTGAGCGAATTAACCGCAACCGAAATCGTCGGTTATTGACTTTCTTGATGCAATTTCGGCTGCCATTTCTTTGTAACCAAATTAGCTTCCAACCAATTTAACCGAACCGATCAAACCGAAGTCCCAGTCTTAGTTGTGTACACTACCCGGCTATCATCTTTCCCTTGCCATGTTGATCATCTCCCACCTCCTCCCCCTCGCCAGCAGCTTTGCACGCACCGTCATTGCACTACGGTACGACCTCCATCACCACCACCTCCTCCTCCTCCTCATCTTCCTCCTCTTGAGATGTCCCTCGGTCTATTTTACATCTATTCAATTTCGTGTAGATCGAAGCTTGCATGTTAGATCCGGTTCTAATGTATAGTTGATTGTCCATTTTGGTAGCCGATTACGTTCGTAGTTTCATTGTTGCCTATTTGTTTCCCTACTTTGTTACCGCTGCCAATGTTACTCTTTACTTGGGTATTTTTTATATATGATTTGGCTCATACTATTTGTAGTGATATACTTTTTTCCGATTTCGGGTAGATGCACGAATGCATTTTAGATACATTAGTTATTTTTGTCATTGATGACCTATATGTTATTATTTCGTTAATGTTAATGATCCTTCACTGTCGACTATTATGTTGTTATACGTGGGCGTATATTTTTCTTTATGTGCTTTTGTGTACATTGTAGAATAATGAGAGCTGTAGTTTTATCTACCACATATTAGATCTTTTTTGTGTGCATATGAATGTGGGCAAGGTCGTGCACCACATTCATTTTACGTCATGGTCATATGGGCTACCTATGTCTATGCATGTCTAACAACCGAAGTATTAAAAATAAAGATACATATTTTGTTAAAGAAAATCCCTCTCCACCCTATTGCTACTCATTTCCTTTACTTGAATCACAATTTATCTCCCATGCATCTGTTTGAATTGAACAGAGGAACACATTTGTTTTATTTTTCTTTCTTGATATGTCGATAGATTCTTGTACCTTTCAATCCACTAATGTAGACCTTTCTATATAGTACTTAGAAGATGAGGTCGTCCTCAGCCCCGCAATCCAAGAACAAGAGGGGCCGTCATCGTCTTCGCTACAGTGATGGAGCAGAACGAGTAAGATGAAAACCATCATCTTAGTTTACCTCTATCTCTATTTCTGTACACGTGGTGTACCTCTACCTCATCCGGGTGATCAACCTCTGTGATGTCCATGACGTGTCATTATGCTTCCCCCAGCCTATACAAGCAGCTTTGCAATCACTCTCGTCACGCTAAGGTATGGTCATTTCCCTTCCTCCTCGAATTTGGGGTGTACCTCGGTCCAGTGGTGGGTATAGGTTGCATGTTTCATCTGGTGTAGTTACTTGTCTTTTTTTAATCATTGGTTAGGTCGGAAATGTCATTATTGCCTATTTGCTCACCTTTTTCATTATTCTTCGCAATTTTACTTCTTGCTCAACTATTTTTCATATATGATTTGGTTTGTACTATTGTTGCATATTTGTAGTGCTACTTTGGTCTTCATGCTAGATTCTCCAATTCCTTTTTTTTTTGTATCACTGAGGGCTATTTGTTAGCTTATTCAATTAATGTTGTTAACTTTGTTTCTTGATTAGCTGTTTTCGGTCATTGTTACATGTTCTTGTAGGACGTACCCTATGTGGTATATTTTGTCTTAGTTATAAAATTTGTGTATATGTGTGTGAGAGAAGGATGGGGTTTATAATTTTGTGTACCCCACATTATATTAGAATTATATATAGCTTGTTTATATGTGTTTTTATGAGCTCGTGCACCACATGCATTGTGGTTCATGATCATCATCCGATGACTGGTGAGTACATAAGCAATATTAATCTCCATTCAATGCACAACTATTGAAATCTGAGGGTGGAATCAAAACCCATGAGGCAACTTTAGGTCATCAGAGCTCGTATTGCCACTCAACCTTCGCGGCTTTTGGTGGTCCACCATGCTTTTATATAGCTCCTTATCTAAAGTACCAACAATACTTAGCAAACGGAAAAAAAATGACAAATAAAATTTTTTACAAAGGGAGTATTGAAGAATCATATACAAATAGAAACCTAATAATTAATCATGCGTTGCTTTTAGAATGATGCGTTAGGAGGATGCAAATTGATTTACTATGAGGAATAGTCACAAACGACAGTGTTTAAATAGCATATTGAGGTGTGTATGCACAAGCTCAACCAGAGAAGCGTCTCTACCTTTTTTTCTTTGGCATTTTTTCGTTCTTGTCAGCCATGGACATTTCTTCTTTTTCTAACCGTGTCACACTTGAGCTATAGGGTCCCTCCTGCCTTGAGGGCTGCTGCCACAGGTGGCTATATGAACACCTTGAAGCTCTCAGGTTGTGTGCTCACACTGCCCTTTCCTATGTGCTTGGCCTCCATCTATCTACCTTTGGTTCCTTTGGCTGTGCGCGTTATACTCATGCATCCTCCCAGCCTCAAAACATCGCAATCCTGTAGGAGATGATAGGGTTTGTTATGAACTTTGTGTATATTTGTGTGAGAGAACAAATGATGGGGTTTAAAGTTTTGTGTGCCCCGCATTAGATTTACAGCCTTGTGTACCCCACATTTAAAGCCACTCAAGTCTTTTGCGAATTTCACAATCGCATTCCTTGTGTGACCTCTATAGTTCCACAAAAGAATAACCTTCTGTGGGCAAAAGATTGATAGTTTCTCCTTCAAACGATTTCCACTTTCTCCAACTTGAGGCCCATTCTTTCATTTTGTAGGCACATTAACTTATAGATAAAGGACACTTTACCTCCCCTAAAATATATTCCCTTGGTCCGGATAACCTCCTAAAGTTTAGTTTTTCTACCTAAGCATGACACATGAGCATGTTAACATGGCCAGTCATGTGCGGGGATCATAACCCTCCCCTGCCCCACTCGCACTCGTCCCAGTCCTATTTCCGTGGTGGCGGGCTAGTTCGTTTCCAAATCATGACAGATGATGATCGCAGGGTGGAAGAGTTGATTGGTGGCGAATAATTCAGCGAGTTGTGTTTTGAGGCTTGTTCTAATTTGTTTCGAAATCAAGTTGATCGGCATATTGCAACTACAATGGCAACTACAAGTATGCCTAGATTCTTTTCTAGCTTCCACTTGCATGTATTCCCGCAATGTTCATGCATGCAACAGCTATGACAGAAGCGTCCACTTGCATGTAATCCTGAATGTTCAGGCATGCATGCAACAACCACTACAAGTATGCAACAACAACTATATTTTATATCTGAGAGCACAGATTTTAGTTTCCTCAGACCTTAATTGACTAGCTAAAATCGATCGCCAACTAATAAAGACATTTCTGGAATGGATTAGTTCAGGCATCGCTTTTGTGCAACAGAAACAGAGCAAGGGGGCTTGACGATAACTCGCAGCCACCCGCCCACCGCGTCCCGCCACCTGCCATGGCATGAGAACATGAAAATAACTAAAATAAATAAAGTAAATAAGCTAAGCAATTAATCAGTTTGTAGCTTTGTGTGCCTGATATCAGAGATGTGTCTTTTTTTGTTGTGTTTATGAGCTGTGCACTACACACATTGTGACTTTGTGTTTATGAGCTCGTGCACAACACACATGTATCTTTGTGTTTATAAGATCATGCACAACAAACATTGTGTCTTTGTGTTTATGAGCTCGTGCACAACACACATTGTGCCTTTGATGTTTGTTTGTGCTTCTTCTCCATGAGCCCTTTTTTATACTACGTGTCCATACTAAAGTTTCAAATAATATATTTCACTATTTTTGTTAGGGAATTCACTTAAAATGACAAGTGTCAAACGTCGCAAATACGTGAGGCTTATTCACATCATATTGCACATAAGTTGGTATTTTGATTTAGTAATGGATTGTTACATGTGTATTCTACATGACTGTTCTGAATCTTTTCATAACCAATTTAACTGGACATGCTTTTTCTTGTCCCCATGAGCGAGACAAACCCCTGACTTCCTGCCTTCTCGCCTCTTCTCCAGCATTACCATCGCCACTTTCTCCTAATTTAATCATCACCTTTTTACTCGCTATTAATCCCTTCCTCTCTATCGTCTCCGCCTCCCTCCTCCGCGTTTTATTACGTACCATCATAAATAAGCCGAGCGATCAATCAGTTTGTAGCTTTATGTGCCCGACATCAGAGATGTGTCTTGTTTCATTGTGTTTATGAGCTCGTGCACTACACACGTTGTGTCTTTGTGTTTATGAGGTCGTCCACAACAAACATTGTGTCTTTGTGTTTATGAACTCGTGCACAACACACATTTTGCCCTTCGATGTTTGTATATGCTTCTTCTCCATGAGCCCCTTTTTATACTACTTGTCCACACTAAAGTTTCCAATAATATATTTCATTATTTATTAAGAAATTCACTTAACATGACAAGTGTCAAACGTCGCAAATATGTGAGGCTTATTCACATCACATTTCACATAAGTTGGCATTTTGATTTAGTAATAGATTGTTACATGTGTATTCTACAGGACTGTTCTGAATCTTTTGATACCAGACATGGTTTTTCTTATCCCCATGAGCGAGACAAACCCCTGACTTCCTGCCTTCTCGCCTCTTCCCCAACATCACCATCACCACTTCCTCCTAATTTAATCGCCATTTTTCTACTCGCTATTAATCCCTTCCTCTCTATTGTCTCCGTCTTCCTCCTCTGTGTTTTATTACATATCATCATAAATAAGCAGTGCGATCAATTAGTTTGTAGCTTTATGTGCCCGACATCGGAGATGTGTCTTGTTTCATTGTGTTTATGAGCTCGTGCACTACACACGTTGTGTCTTTGTGTTTATGAG
>LAPY01001228.1:57302-75084 GCA_000970635.1 Eragrostis tef
CCACCGACTCGGAGTCGACGTCGTCGTCCTCCTTGGTGCGGACCTCGACGCAGGAGCACCGCTCCAGGGACGCGAAGAAGAAGAACGCGGCCGCGCGCCCCAGCGGCCGGCCGCAGCCGTGGTGCCCGCCGTGGGCAGCCGGGAGCCCTCGCGTGCGCGTCGACCTGCGGCGGCAGGGGAAGGGAGCGCACCGCGGCGAGGAAGAAGAGGAGCTCGAGGCGGTGAGGGTTGGCATGATCAGATTCGATCAGGAGGAGCGCGCGGCGAGCTCTGGTCGTGCTCCGTTCTTGAGTCGCGATCACTTGGCTGGGCTTGGCTACGCATGGCTCTTATAAAAAGGAGAAAACGGAAGCGAATAATGCGGACTCCACGTCCCCTCGCCCACCGTTGCGGTTCCTTTCTCGCGCCAACCACTTCAGTTAAATCCGTTGTTCCCTTTTCAATTTTTAGTCCTTTGGTATGTTAAGTGTTAACTAACTCTGGCCGAAGGGCATGAACAGGGGACAACTGTAACACGATAAATTGCAATATATAATAATAATAATAATAATAATGTGGCGCAAAAAGTGAGAAACTAAATGAAGAAACCACAACAACATGAAAAGGCAGACAATCCAGGAAGAATTATCAGCTCGTAGATCAGTATGGTGACAAGATCGCAACGTATCCATCGCTACTCGATCTCCAGCTGGTAGCTTGGACGGTGTGCGAGTGTCACAGTGGGTGAGTGGTGCTACACGCTGTCTGCACAGACTCGACAGCTCTGCTTAACCACTGTGCCTCTCTCGCGATCGCACTCACGTCGCCACTCGTCTGCATTATACTCCTCCTCCTATATAGATGGAGATCGGCCGGCAGTCCAAAAGTACAAGAGATTTTCGCATTCGCATACACACCACAGCCAACACGCTCTGCATCCGCGGAGCCATGGCCGCGCACCACGGCGCCGTCCGCACCCTGCTCCTCCTCTCCGTCGTCATTGTGGCCTTCGCCGCGCGCGACTTGGACGGCGCTAATCCCTTCCCGGCGCCAGGGCCTTATTACGGCTACGGTGGCTTCTTCGGCAGCGGCCCGGGCAACGGCGGCGCTGGCAACGGCGGAGGCGGGTACGCGCACGGCGGCGTGGAGGTGCCGACGGTGGTGTGCCAGGAGAAGGGCCCCTGCTACGGCAAGAAGGTGGCCTGCCCCAAGAAGTGCTTCTGGTCATACAGCCGCTCCGGCAACGGATACGGCGCGGGCGGCGGCGGCGGGTCCTCCACCGTCGACTGCAAGTACAAGTGCGCCGCCTCCTGCTGATCAACTACCTACCTACCTTCACACGTCGATCGGTCGTCCTGTGCTGGCCAGACTTTTTAGTAGTATACGAGCTAGCTACCTTTGTATGTACGTGTGGTTTGCATATGTAAATAAGTACAAAGTCTGAATAAAGTGTGTTGTTTAAAAAGACAACCCAAACCTGTAGCACGAATGCATATGCATGTTGGTGTATCCAAATTAACATGCATGTTGGTTTCTGATGCATATTCAGCATTGTTTTTTTTTCTGAGGGAAACAGATTCAGCATTGTGTTCTGACAGCCGCCAAAACATGGATCCAGTGTGAGGTGGGATTAGTTGTTCACATGAAAAATGATACTCGTTCCTGTGTTCATTGGTGGCCATCAGTTGAAACGCCACTAATAACTAACTAACGATCCAACTAGTGGAGCATACCACAAACTGTTTCCGAGAACTTCAGGTCATTAGAATACATTCAATCATGTCATCGTGGGAACGAGTTTCAGCTGAAACGTCAAGAGCACGAGCTCTACAAGCAGCGAGAGCAGAGGAGCGACCTGAACTGGCGGGCCTTCGTGGGGGTGCCATTTTCGCATTTGGGCTCTGCCTCCGGGAAGAATGAGAGAATGCTTCCAGTTGGGCTTTGGGCTCCCAGACCAACAAATAGTTAATTATAGTTAAACAAACAGGCTTAAGAACAAACGGGGATGTAGCTCAAATGGTAGAGCGCTCGCTTTGCATGCGAGAGGCACGGGGTTCGATCCCCCGCATCTCCAAGTATTTTTTTTTCTATTTTTACTTTTTTGCTCAACGCACCAAAGAGACGATATATATTTCTTCACAAAATATTGTCGAAATTCATCTATTGTTTGATATTTTTGATGATGTTTCAAGAGAAAAGAGACTAATTAACATGGGCTAAGAGTTATATAACGAGATAGGACTAACATGGGCCAAGTGTTTCTAGAGAAAAAAAAGTGTTGATATATACAGCTATATAACGATGGTTATTGCAATGACTAACATGGGCTACGTATTATATATTGTGAAAAGATAGGACCATTTATTTTGATGTCCGGAGATTTCGTGTTTTTTATTCCGTTATATTCAAAATAATTGGTGCCAATGCATAGGGAACAAACTGATCCGGGGAAAAGAGTTGTTCAAGCTCAGCCCATTCCGGGGGTTCACGTTTTAAAATACTTGGCTAATCATGTGTGTATTTGCAGCTTCCTTGTAAAGCTCACACGAATTTCTGAACAGGATCAAGGCATGGTAGCATGTAGAAAGCCAGAAATCAGGAGTGACTGAGTGCGTTCAAAGTCTTGTTCCAAGGAAAGAAAATTCAGACGGCCTGCTCGTTACTACTAGTACTGTGTCGCCGCCGTATGGACTCTGCTAAGCCATTCCCCAATTCGAGCTGAGGTGAGCTTGGTGTGGTACCCGCCGGATAGGAGAAGGATGCACCGCAGCAGTCAGCAGGTTTGACCGCACGGGCAGGTCGGTCAACGCATGCAGCAGCTGGGTACTACCACATCAATGCGGCTTGGTGCGCGTGCGTCCGTGTTCAACCTTTGAAAGGAATCCACAACACGGCCTCGTACGGACGACTTGTTTGACTGAGAATAAGAAAAGAAAAAAAAATGCTGATGTTGATTTGATCAGAACATTCAGAAAGCGAGGGCTCGTTACGTTACATGCATTTGTTGACAGTTGGTCCTCATGTACAAGCAAGCAATCAGCTGTGCGTGCCAATGGAAGCGAGCGAGCGCTCCAAAGCGCAGGCTGTGCAACAGACACTAGAGGTAAAATATCAAACCAATCCGGTCTAGGAGCACGCCCCCGAGTGTAAAAATCGAAATTGCAGTTGATAGTCTCATTTCCACCTCACAGGCACCAGCATCAGGCCATATAGTGATTTTACGCTCAAGACCATCATCATATCAGAGGTAACAAAAGGAGAAACAGAGCAAGATCATCGCACTTCATTCCATATGGAGTAGTGACTGTATGTTAACAACTTTATTCATTCGGTTATGCTCATCATCACAAGGCTGCAATCCTCACGCGAGTGTTCCATTTCGGCAGCTGGAGATGAGAGCAGTACAACACATTCATCGATACTGTTTCTATAAGAACGGCGCTACTGGCTAATACCAAACAGTGGCTATAGTACAACAGAGTAAAGCAGAGTATGTATGCTGATTTAATTCTGACTAGAAGAACTGGAAATCCGAAGAAGAAGAAGAAGAAGAAGAAGAAGAAGCTTGTCGTCCATGTGTACGTACACTTTATGATCTGACGATCCATCCCGGCATCAGAAGAAACCACCTTCCCTTGTTGATCTCCAACCAGGAGTACGATGATGAGTGGCTGGCTACATGAGGGCGCCGTTGCCGCCGTGGTCCATCCCCGGCATCGGATACGAGAACCAGCTGGGCGCGTAGAGCTGCTGCGGATGGTGGTGGTGGTCCTCGGCGCCGGCGGCGCGCACGGGCACCGGCGGCATCTGGTGGGGATGATGCTGCTGCCTTGTGGGAGGAGGCGCGCCGGTGAGCCTCTGCACCAGGTCGCGGAACTCCCGGGGCTCCACGCGGTACACCTTGGGCGGCGGCGCGGCGGTGCCCGTGCCTCCGCCGCGCCATGGCTTGGCCGGCGGCTTCTGGACGGCCCGGAGCGCCGCCTCGTCGGCGTGCACGTCCATATTAATTTTGATCGCAGGAGCAGCGAGCGAGCGAGGATTAGCAGAGCTCGACCGAAGAAAGAAGAAGCAGAGGAGCTAGCTAGGGAATGAATGAAGGCGATGGAGTTTGGGATGAGGGTGGAGACGAGATATATACATACGTGTGCCAAGAAGAGCCATGGTGTGTGGATCGTGGAAGGAGGAGGAGAGCGAGAGGTGGTGGCGGGTGAGGCGACGCAACACGTGGTTGGACGCCGGAGTGGGCCGGTCAATGCTGGCTGCCTTCCTCTCTCTCTCTCTCTCTCTCTCTGTTCTGTGCCTAATTAACGACGAGGAGAGAGAGATGGCGTGCGTGTCTTGGATCTTTCGCCACCTGGACCTGGGTGTTACCGACCACCTAGGTATGCTCCGTTCCTGATGTGATGTGCCCCTGCCTTGCTTATCCTCTACTACCCCATGTGCCTTGCTTATCAACAAACCAAGAACTCCCGTTCAAAAAAAAAAAAAAACCAAGAACTCTGCATTATTCTTTTCTAGAAGCTATATGCACTAGTTGACACGATCTTACCATGTTTTGTTTTTTCTCTCGAAAGACCCATCTTATCATGTTTCCACAGAGAAAAAAAAATGTGTACTACTAACAAAATTGCGTCTTCCAAACAAACGAGTAACTGGCACTGTTCTTTGGTACTGTTGGTCTCTGTCTGATACTTTTGCTCCAAAAAAGAGAACTTTTTCGAGCGCACGTCTTCGGCACCACACTTGATGGAGAATGCCGCTCTCTTGATGATTTTGTCCTTCCACGAACGAAAAAGAAATGCGTGAATGCAGTTGCAGCATGTGTTTCCCACATGTTAAATGCAAAACACTTGGTTTTTGTTTCTCATTATTTTGGCAGCTTGGGGTAGGTGCTCCCTCCGCTCCGCCTACCGCGTCCGAACGAAACAACTCTGCAAGCCAACAGCGACACGTGGTTGCATGCAGCTGATTAGCTCGAGCTCTCACAAGAATTGGGAACCAAAAAGAAAAGGAAAAAAAAAGGGAAGGAAACCGTATTATTTCCATTCAGATGATTAATGTGGATGGCTGGATGCATGGAGCCGAGGAATGCGGCGTTCAGCTCCATTCCATCCCATTTGCTGCTGCCTGTAGTAGATGTAGATGGGCATGATCGACGCAGCAGAGTTTAAGTTGAATTAGCAGCCAACAGTCCAAGTCAACAGATTTTATTTATCGTCGTTCAGTATTGAGCAATGAACCAGTCGGCCAGTGATCGAGGAAGAAATAAAGGAATGAAGGGACGCGTTATCGCACGATCGAGTCTATACTCCCTGAAGCGCGCCTTGTATAGCTCTTTTCTTTCTTTTTATCTTGTATGATGAGAAATGTTGTTGCAGTCAAAAAGGAAGACGACGACCACCAAGGTAAGTCGTCGGCCAGCTTGGGCTGAGCTGGACCGTGAGCGGCCCAACACGCGGGTCCAGCCAGAGAATGCCCACCTCATCGGCCCATTTCCCTTAAGCATCAGCAACCTTCAGTCAGGCAACGCGACGGAGCAGGAGCTTCCGGTCTTCCACGACGGACGGCGACGGCACAAGCAAAAAACAATAAGAATGACCTATGCTATGCGCTGCCATCATAATGTTCGTCTCTCTTTCCACTCAAAAACAGGGGGGGGGGGAAAGAAGAACAGAAGAAAACGACCTGCCTGCCATGCCGGCCTCCAGTGGAAATTTCGCATACCTCCGTTCCAAAAGGGCCAAACTTCTTGTTGCTTCTCGATCGGTCCATCCTATGCATCACCAGCCAAGCCCCTTCAATCGCCTCGTGTACTGCGGACTATCTGAATAACAACGCTAGCTTCAACGTACTTAACGGCCCGAACTTTCAAACTAATTACAAAGTACAGTACAAACTGCTACTGCCTGCCAATTTCAGCAGCCTCGTTGATCGATCGATCGATCGATCGCCTCGATGTACTACTGTCTCATGCGTCATACTGCGCACATGCAGGTGCAGAAAAGAAGACGAGGACAAGAAGAAACACTTCAAACACACCAACGGCTCAGCATGCAACCATACCAAGCGCAAAGCGTCGAAACATCCGCTTCAAAATGTTGTGCAGAACAAGCGACTCCCTGCCCCTGATAGCTCAGGCTGATAAACAATATCAAACCCTTATTGATGGCAACACAATTACCTCCCTGATCAAGTGAAGAAAACGACAGTTTATTATTATCTCGCCTATATATAGGTCGAAAGTCTGAAACATTCCAACAGATGTCGCAGCTCTATCTTGCCCACGTAATATGCGTGTGATGAGTCTATCTGTATAAGAACATTTTACTGGGGATATGCTTATGCCTCTCTTCCTTTGAGTATTCACGCCTTTGCTGACCCCTCCGTCGTTCGCTGTCCCGCTCCAGAAATCTCCAGGAAAATGGATGAGCAGCCGCTGGAATCCTAGTCCACAAGGCCCCGCCAAAATGTGGACAACTAGTCAGGGAAGTAACCTTCAACCCACAGAAACTGATAACTGAAATGGAACCATTGCTTTCCCTTTTGCTCTAGCCCCCTTTCTACTTACCTTAATTGCGTAAACTAATGATAGTGGTGCATGCTCCTTCGTATTTTTTTGACAAGTTTGTTTTTTATTTTTAGTTGATAATAAGCTCAAAAGACTTTGTTGAAAACGACACTTATGAGAAAATTGAAGGGGGTTAATTTCCTCAACCTCAAGACATACCAGAGTTATGTGCTAAATGATGCGTAACCATAATAGTTGTGCCAAAAACGACATGTATGGTATGTGGTTTTATACTTTTTTAAAAAAAACAAAGAGGAAATAAAAACAAAGTTATGTATCTGACCGTCTTGACCAACTTATAACCATAGGTATAATTCAGTTGGTTGTTTTGCGCACACATTAGTTGATCGCACAGGAGTGGCTCGTGAAACATTTGCATTTCGCTAACGAACCACACTTTTCCCGTGACAATGGATAATGCAATCTGTAGCTTCTGCTGGCCACTCATGGACCTTAATCGACTTTCCACTCAGCCGATTTTTGCTTAGGACTACGACTATGGTTGGTTGACTCGGGTGGGTGCTCATCTTTCTGAAAGGTTGCCCTTGGTCCTTCTTTTTTTTTATCAATCCTTGGTCCTTTTCTATTGAACAAAAAGTGGGCAAAAAGACTAGCCATGCACACGGACGCAGCAGACAAAAGAGAGAGAGAGAGAGACAGAGAAAGAAAGAAGGGGCGCTGACGAGTCAATAGCTAATATGTCAAATATAGGAGGTGTTAATCGAAACAATTGCCCGAAAAGAAACTGAAACCCCTTCAACTGAAAAGGAAAGGAGGAATCCATGATCTCTGCTGAATAGCCTGCCAAACCCGAACCCCCACCCCTCTGCGCGGGTTTGTCGGAGGAGCCCAACACGTAGACGCCACCTGCGAGTCGGAGGAGGAGCCGGCCTTTCCAGCGAGCCCTTGGTGTCCGTTTCTTGATCGATTCATCGGCCGGGCTGCTAGCTGAGCTGAGCGCCACCGCCACCGTGTCGCGGGAAGAACAAACAAGTCGACACCACCGCGCCGGAACAAAGGTATGTTTCCAGCTCGCTGCTTGCTTTGATCACTAGATTTATTTATCAAACCTTATTAGCCAGTGATTCGATACCTTGCTCTTTTTCTCCTTTTCCCTGTGTGGTGATTTGCTCTGCTCCGGCGATATCGTCGTCTTTATGCGTTTCTTGGCTCTCCGCCAAAGAATCCACCTGCTCCTTCTTTCCAGAACCGTTACTGTTCTGGTCGGGAGCTGCTTAACCGCTCCTCAGAATTCTCTCGGGTTTTCTCAGTTACGAATCAGGGAAGGAAAAAAAAACTGCTCCTTTTGACTGAATTTTGGGTTCAAAGTTTTTGGCTTTGATTTTTTATTTCACTAGAGTAGAAATCAAAGAACCGCCCTGAATTTCCCATCCTCTCACTAGGATCAGCAGCAGCAGCTAAAAATCTCTCCTTTGTGTTTCGTCGATGAGCAGCATGCAGGGCGTGGTGGTGGTCGACGGCGCCGGCAATGGCAAGGTCGACGCCTCCACCAACAGTACTTCCACGACGAGGCCGCCGCCCAAGCTCCTCCGCCCGCTCCTCCTGGTCGCGGTGCTGGCCACGGGGTTCCTCGCGGCCGTGGTCCTCCTCGTCGGCGCCGGCGCCGGCATCACCGCCCCCGCGCTCCCGAACCTGGACGCCCTATCGTCGCGGCGTCCCGTGGCGTGCGCGCGCGAGGAAATTAATTGGTGGAGGCGGGCTCCGGGGGCGAGCGCGTGGCACAACCTGAGCGACGAGGAGCTTCTGTGGGCGGCGTCGTGGCGGGCGGGGGGGGGGCCCAAGGTGGCGTTCATGTTCCTCACGCGGGGCCCGCTGCCGCTCGCGCCGCTCTGGGAGAAATTCTTCGCCGGCGGCAGCAGGGACCACTTCTCCGTCTACGTCCACTCCACGCCGGGATACCGACCCGACTTCCCGCCCACCTCCGTCTTCTACCGCCGGCAGGTGCCCAGCCAGGTACGCCCGCCATTGCTCTGCTGGATTCCATCACAATACCTTGACTGACAGTGAACACCGATGAACTCCACCTTCTTGTTTGTACGACTTGGCAGGTGACGCGTTGGGGCGACCCGAGCATGTGCGACGCGGAGCGCCGCTTGCTGGCGAACGCGCTGCTGGACCCGGGCAACGAGCGCTTCGTGCTCCTCTCGGAATCCTGCGTGCCGCTCTTCGCCTTCCCCGTGGCGTACGCGTACCTGACCCGGTCACGCCACAGCTTCGTGGGCGCCTTCGACGACCCGGGCCCGCACGGCCGGGGCCGCTACCGCGCCGCCCTGGCGCCGGAGGTGCGCCGCAGCCAGTGGCGCAAGGGCGCGCAGTGGTTCGAGCTCGACCGCGCCCTCGCCGTCGACGTCGTCGCCGACGCGCGCTACTACCCCAAGTTCAGGGAGCACTGCAGGCCGCCGTGCTACGTCGACGAGCACTACCTGCCCACCGTGCTCTCCGTGGAGGCGCCGGACAGGATCGCCAACCGCAGCGTCACGTGGGTCGACTGGTCGCGCGGCGGCGCGCACCCGGCCACGTTCGGCGCCGCCGACGTCGACGAGGCCTTCCTCAGGAGGCTTGTCGCGCCGGAGGGGGAGCAGCGGTTGGGGAAGGAGAGGCCGTGCACGTACAACGGGCAGCCGGCGGAGGTGTGCTTCCTCTTCGCCAGGAAGTTCGCGCCCAGCGCGCTGGAGCCGCTGCTCAAGCTCGCGCCAAATATGCTCGGGTACGGCGGCTGAAGCAATGCGGAAATTTGCCTGGAGGATGGGATGGAACGTCGCTTCCTGTCCTTGCTTCTTGATGCTCGGATAGTATTGACTGGCAAGATGTTAGTACAATATATGGATCGATGATGTATAGAGATATAGATCAATTATCTTACTTAACCCACAAGACAGGAACGTCATTTTTTGAGCAATGAGATTAAAGGAATTTTATTTTTGTCACATACCAGATGGTTAACTTACTACAATTACGCAGGTTGCATTTGAAATAAAAAGTATAAATAATAATGCAATTTTGAGCAAAATCGCCCGTTCACGAGCACTACCTCCCCACCGTGCTGTCAGTGGAGGCGCCGGGCCGGATCGCCAACCGGAGCGTGACGTGGGTCGACTGGTCACGCGGCGGCGCGCACCCGGCCACCTTCGGCGCCGCCGACGTCGACGAGGCATTCCTCAGGAGGCTCGTCACCTCCGCGCCGGACGGGGAGCAGAGGTTGGGGAAGGAGAGGCCGTGCACGTACAACGGACAGCCGGCGGAGGTGTGCTTCCTCTTCGCCAGGAAGTTCGCGCAGCCCCTGCTCAGGCTCGCGCCAAAGATGCTCGGATACGGCGGCTGAAGGAATGCGGGAAATTTGCATCAAGGAAGGAAGCGGAAATTTTTGCATGGAGGAAGGAAGCGGAAATTTTTGCATGAAGGAAGGAAGCGCCAACGATTGATCGCTTCCTGTCCTTTCTTCTTGATGCATACTCCCTCTGTCCTAAAATAGTTGTCGCTGTTGACTTTTTTGACCGCTCGTCTTATTCAAATTTTTTGCGCAAATTTTATTTATTTTTTTACAATTTGTTTTATCATCGAATATATTTTCATCATAACATATTTGTTTTTATATTTAAATAATTTTTTTGAATAAGACGAAGAGTCAAACATAATGTCTAGTGACAACTATTTTGAGACGGAGGGAGTACTAGTTAGTATTAACTTGCAACATGTTACAACATCGATCGATCGATCATGTATAGATATAGATCAAGGAGTATTGCTTAACCCACAGGACCATCATTTTTTTGAGCAATGAGATTAAAGGATTTTTTTTGTCACATACGACATGGTTAGCTTACATTTAAGCAGGTTGCATTTGAACTTTTTTGAAATAAAAATTACTATGATGCAATTTTGAGCAAAATGGCCCGGGCCTCTGCCACGTTCCAGCGTCGTTTCCTTGGTTCGTCCTCCATCTCACCAGTCTCCCTCAGCGCCGTTAAACCCCGCACACACCTCGTGCAGTCCGCCAGCAGATCCAGCTCCCCGAATCCGACATCTCCCTCCCTCCCGCTCTCACCAGCTGAAGCCGCCGCCACGCGCGCGCTCTCGACGCAAGGTGAGGTGATCCCCTCTCAGCTGTCTGCATTCTGCTCCGCGGAGCTCGCTCTCTCTCTCTCTCTCTCTCTCTCTCTCTCCCCGCTCTGCGCCTCACCGCAACCGATCCCCTCTTCATTCTCTGGGACGGATTGCGGTGGCGTCCTTCACTGATTCACTGCCTTGCTCGACTTGCGAATTGTAGGCCGGAGTCGGAATCCGGATCGCCGGACATGGCTTCGGACAACGGCATCGCCCCGAGAGGTACTCTCCTCATCCTGCTCTTGTTCAATGCCATGTCAAGTTAGGTGTGCCCTGCCGGTGTTTACAAACAAGTTGCGCAATGAGCTCGTTGCTCACTACGCTTCAGGCATGGAGAAAATCATGAACTGCTGCTCTACACAAGTGATTTAACAGTGATGCAATAAGTGTGCCGCAAGCCAACTAAATTTAGTTGTCTCAAGCATCATGACGCATTCCAGATGATTTTGCATTGAACAACCTATCCATGCTTGTTCACAGATGTCTGTGTTGTTGGGGTTGCACGCACACCTATGGGTGGCTTCCTTGGTGCCCTGTCTTCCCTGCCCGCAACCAAACTCGGCTCTGTCGCAATTGAAGGTGACACCTACACCTTCTCTGCACACACATTTCAGTTCTGAAGAAGGTGTATTTTGTTTACTCCCATGTTACTGACACGATCGCTGTTGGATTCTTCAGCTGCTCTAAAAAGAGCGAATGTGGACCCGGCCCTTGTGCAGGAGGTCTTCTTTGGAAATGTCTTGAGTGCTAATTTGGGGCAGGCTCCTGCAAGGCAAGCTGCCCTGGGTGCTGGAATACCAAACACCGTCGTCTGCACGACTGTTAACAAAGTCTGCGCTTCTGGCATGAAAGGTTTGCACGATTGTTAACAAATTCTCCCTCCAATGGTGTCATTCACTGTACGCGAGGCTAGAGATTTTATTGGATGTGATCCTCTTTTTCTTTCCTTTCTGCAGCTGCTATGTTTGCCGCACAGTCAATTCAGTTGGGTATTAATGACATTGTCGTGGCGGGTGGCATGGAGAGCATGTCTAATGCCCCAAAATATATTGCTGAAGCTAGGTATACGAATTGTCCTGTCGGCTGTGGATGGTTGTTTTATGCGTTTGAGAAGCTTACTAGTTTCAACTGCAGGAAAGGATCTCGTTTCGGACATGATACTCTTGTCGATGCCATGCTAAAGGATGGCCTTTGGGACGTATACAATGACTGTGCCATGGGAATGTGCGCTGAGCTTTGCGCTGACAATCACGCCCTAACAAGAGAAGACCAGGTCTCGTGCTTTAGATACTAGTAAAATGCTTTCTTTTTTCATCTCATGGCATTCCATAGTGATTAATGCTGGCAACTCTCCCGAGAGATCCCTCATATCATTTTTCATTGTAACTGTGTTCCAAGCAATTTGAATGGTCATCCATGTTCTTTCTTCCTCTTGGTTAACCATCCTAAATGATCTGGACCTGTATCTGCATTTCCTGTGCCTATGATGAAATAGTTTTGAATCAATTTGTAATGTCAGTTTTCTATTAGAATTGTCAGTTTTCGAATTGTTAGGGTAAAGCTTATGTGATTATTTCTTTATTTTTAAGCAGACATTCATTTGTTTACTTCCAAAGATGGAAGTTAATGTGTCGTGCAAAATTAATCTCGTGTAATTTTTATGGAGCAATATTTAAGCTCATAAAAGCGGCTCTTCAGTACACACCATTAGACTTTTGCACCTCAACTATTTTACCATTTCCGTGTTTCTTCTCATAAATATGACACAATAGAGTTGAAGTTTGCTGTTCATCCATTTTCCTTGGAAATCTTCCTGGATTTGATGCAATGCTCTTCATCCAATTTTAGAGTAAATATGTTTGCTGTTATGACATATTTGACGTTACTTATTTGGACACAGGATGCTTTTGCTATTCAAAGCAATGAGCGTGGAATCGCTGCTCGAGACAGTGGTGCTTTTTCATGGGAAATTGTTCCGGTGATTTTTATCTCTGTGCCAAAGCTATTAATTTGTATGTTGCTTGCTTTGATTTCACTATATAAAGTCTAATATATGTCCAGGTTGAAGTTCCTGCTGGAAGAGGGAAACCACCAGTAGTTGTTGATAAAGATGAAAGCTTAGCCAAGGTAAATTTTCTCATACGACAGAAGTTTCATGTCTATTCTTAGACATGAGCCAATTCTACATTACTATGGTTCTTGTTAGTGTCTGCTAAGGGGCTGCACATGAAATTTCACTAATGTCTTTTCATTTATTTATCTCTTAGTTTGACCCAGTAAAACTGAAGAAACTTCGCCCAAGTTTCAAGGAGAATGGTGGCACTGTTACAGCTGGAAATGCTTCTAGTATAAGGTGCTTCACGAGAAAGCAAAACATTGTTGTAATATCTTATTCCCATGCAAACAAAGAAAATCAATCTAGGTTATTTCGTAAATAATATATGCTTTTCCGTACATAGTATATGCTTTGTGAAATTTCGCTAAGTCCTGAGTTCAGCCTACTTTGCCCTGGTTCCATCTTTCTTTTCTTTTCTTTTTTTGACGTAACCTTTTTGGTTTCCTCTTTCTTGGTTGGTACTGTCCACTATACTGCTGAATTCCCTGTGTTTGAAAGATGTAGGCTTCTGCATTCATTCATATTTTGCTTGTTTTACATGGAACAGTGACGGCGCTGCAGCATTAGTTTTGGTTAGTGGGCAGAAGGCTCAAGAGCTTGGATTGCAAGTTCTTGCAAGGATAAAAGGATATGCAGATGCTGCTCAAGTAAGCAACAGTAACAATTCTTATCTCACGAGTAGAACAGCTCTCCTAGATATTTTCATTTGGTTTAAATGTTTAAGATGTTGGAATTCATATTTCCTGCAGCATTTTATATTATTGTTTGAGTAACAAAAGGTTATTAACAAAAAGTTGTACTTTGGGACATATCTTTTGACAATGAATGTTGCTGTACAGGCTCCAGAGCTATTTACAACCACGCCAGCACTTGCCATACCAAAGGCTATCGCAAATGCTGGATTAGAGTCATCTCATGTTGATTTTTATGAGATCAATGAAGCCTTTGCGGTATGTGTTATTGTCTTTATAGTTGGTTTGCTATTTAATTAATGTTTACACTAATCTCTATTTCTACTTCTCCATACAGGCTGTTGCTCTAGCAAATCAGAAGCTTCTCGGGATTCCTTCAGTAAGTTCCACCTTTCTGAAATTATTATTGTTGCTGATCTAATCATTTTCAGAAAATACACCCTGGTTGTTTTTCATTTTTACACCAGCAATCTCTTCTACGGAGTATGCTAACAACAACCGTCCTTGCAGGAAAAGATCAATGTACATGGTGGAGCTGTATCTTTAGGACACCCGCTTGGGTGCAGCGGTGCTCGCATTTTGGTCACCCTTCTTGGTGTAAGTTTATCCGAAGATGCTGTTTTTTCTTATCTTGACTTACCTTTTTTTGTTTAAATATAATTTTATCTGAATCAAAATGTGAATTTATCAAATACTTGGCTATATTTTGTATGGTCCACATCGAGGGTAAATCCTCTGTAAAACTGCTAATGGTCATGGTAGTGATTTTACTCTGCAAATAGGATCTTAGTTTAGCCTAGTATGTAGTAAGAAGTGTCAAATATCATGTGCTTTAGTTGGTTTTTGATCATGGGTTCTCTCTGTTGTCATCATTTAGTTACATGACATATATTGTACGCATGCCTCACGATTCTCTATATAAACAGTTAATATTATTGTTGCTTCTTTTTAACAGGTTCTTAGGGAGAAGGGTGGCAAAATCGGTGTTGCTGGCATCTGCAATGGCGGAGGCGGAGCATCTGCTCTTGTTCTTGAGCTCGCATAAGAAATCTGAACCTTGTAAGACTAAAAACCACCGATATGGAATTCAGATGCATTCATTTATTACATTATATAACGTTAAAATTTGCAGTAACCTGTATCAAAGGATACATTAAGATTTGCTCCACGATGTATATTCCCTAGTACAAATTTCCTCCATACCACTAACTGTGGCAATTTGATATCGCAGGTGCAATCCGGTAGTTAGCACCAGTTGCCGAGGAGAGTTTGTACTCTTAAGTTGATTGATTTTAATTTTTGTTGTAGCCCATTGAATTGAATATTCTTAGCTTAAGTTGGTAATAAAGCGTGTTGTGCTGTCAAAGTTAGTTGTATCCTCATTGTTTATGCAGCGATAATAGTTTGAAAAGCATCTTCCTTGGATATCTTTTCGGCCGGGAGCGCTCCAGAGGCGGTAACGCACAGTATGCCTGCCCTCGAATGGTCTCGACTCTTGGGCGTCTGGTCCGGCTAGCCGGCGCCGCCTTAAGCTCTCAAACCCGCGTGGGGTCCACATCACCGGTGTCGTGAGCCGCAGCTGGGCGTCGATCAGCTACCGGGTCTCCTATCAGACATGGAAGTGGTCAATGATACGTCAGTTTGAACTGACACAGCCAGCACTGCATACAATTCTTCCTTGGTTAAGGAAAGGTCTCCTTGCCTTTGAGAACGAAAGGAATGGAAGAAGCCCAGCAAGAGTTCCGGCCTAGTCTTGTTTTTCTGCCGCCCATACATGGGTCAATTATTATTGCTGTGAATTTTGGAGCTAAAAAATTAAATGAATACAGCTGATGGCCGGATGATCTGCCCCTCAAGCAGCATCATTAGAGGATCAGATTGAAATCAGTCTTGCAATCTCTGATGCACTGGCTCTTCTGTTGGTTCGGTCAATCCAATGGCTCAGGCCTATACTATGGCTGATCCGCTGCCAGATCTTAATAATACTGCTACATCTACTACAATTCATGTTCGTTTAGATTGCTGAAGAAGGGCTCCACAAAACAAAGTCCCACCAGCAAAGAAAATTTGAATGGGATCATTAAAAATGACGATAACAATCTGCAAGTTGGGCACAATCAAGGTAATCAAATATTTTCAGCAGGAGCAGGACACGTGGATGCGCCCTCAGGGCAGCGCATGTGCCGACAGATCCAGGCAGCAAGAAAGAAGAGAGCCCTCTACCCTGGGGCTTACGAAGAGGGCTCTCGATCAGGCAAGCAGAGAACACATGACCTGCAGCCACAACAGACATCGAGCACAGGAAATGGACGCACACACCTCCATCATGCACTGCGGCAGCGGTAGGTTTCGACTTGATCTCCTGCATGTCTCTCCTGTATTCCTCAATGTACATCCAGGAGTAGCAGCAGCTCGACCCATTTCCAGCCTCCCATTTTGTAACACCAGCGAACATCTGCTCCCTCTGTTGAGCTTCACATGCTCAACCGAGGCCCATAACACCCTGTTGCGCCCACTTCCTCTTCTTCTGTTGAGGCTGCAGAAGCATCCATCGCATAGGACAAAGGAGCAGTGAAACACGGTTCAGATGGTGGTAACAGTCATACTATGTGCATTACTGCTCCTCTGTAACTGTAATAACAAGTTACCCTGCTTGTCGTAACTGAGGCATGTGATCTAATGAGCCGTGCTTGTGAAAAACCAAGCAAGATGTTGTCACCGGAGCTTGGAAACCACCAGCTGAAACCAAGGCGGCGCAGATTCCCTGGCTCGGTTTACTGCTAGTACGACTACGCAGTAGTTACTGTATATACTCCGTTGTCCTGCTGTTGCTGCCGCTGTACTCCATTTGATTACTGCTTCTCTGCCTTTGGATTTTTGTTTCTTTCATGCTTGAGAATAGAGCCAGTTATGTGTTCCATGTGCACCTTTGCTTGGGAAGAAGAAAAAGGAATGCGATGGAATTTTACGTGATACTATGAGTGTCGTATAAAGGACCCTAAAGTGTTGCCTTGAACATCGCTAATTTGGCTAGATGCATGTTTTATCAGGCACAATAGATTTTGCAGGCTCATGCCGCTCATTAGCAGGCATTGGCGGATAGTCTGTTGTTCAGAGTCTGCTAATCAAGTTTGCAACCGATCGCATTGAAATGCTTGAAACACTGCTCTTTAAATTACTGCCATCCTTTTGCGTTTCAGAATCAGAAGGGGAAAAAATATCAGTACCATTTCAGGTTCAGTTAATATTGCAGTAAGGCTGTTAATCAATTCTGCAACATATCGCATTGAAATGGTTGAATTGAAATGGTTGAAACACTGTCATTTAAATCGCTGTCATCCTTTTGCCTTTCAGGGGAAAAAAGGAATTTATCAGTGCCATTTCAGCTTCAGATTGCACGCAGCGCAAACACATAAAGTTAGCCATTTTATCAATCAATCAGAGAGCGACGGCAATATGGAGAAAGCATCAACCCAGATCATGACACAGCAGCACTCTGGTTAGCAAAATTTGTTCTTTTTTTTCCCCCATAGTAATAATCTCAGATCATGAACACAAGAACAGCATACTACTTTAGTAAATAATCTAAGAGAACAGGGATATCTGTTGATCACTCTCTTGCAAGCAAAGAGGATTCCGATCCCTTGTTGTTCATCTCCTCCTCCGCGTTCCATCGCCGGGCCTATGTACAAAAATATTACACGAGTTGTTGGGGTGTCATCTGTCATCGGTCACCTCGCAGGGCCGTTGTTGTTCAGAGGTCCTTCTTGCCGTCGTCGTCGCAGACGCCGCGCTTGCCGTAGCAATGCAGGAAGACCCAGAGCAGGGCGCCGTTGAGCAGGGTGTTGAAGACCCAGGCGCCGATGCCGCTGCACCCGCCGGAGACGCCGCCGAAGTGCATCCAGACGACGCCGACGTGGCAGGCGAGGTTGCACCCGAGCAGCGCGAGCTGGCAACCCCGCGCCGAGCCAGAACCGGAACCCGAAGGCGACGGCGTGGGCCAGCGTGGACGCGAGGATGGCGAGCACCTGGAACGACTGCGAGAACTCGAGCCAGAGGAACGCCATGGCGATGGAGGCGGCGTGCGCGAAGACCCTCGCCGTGGCGCCGCGGCGGCGCTGCAGGACGGCGAAGACGCCCCGCGCGGCGTGGAGGTAGCGGGAGAGGTAGTAGGCGTAGGACCAGAAGAAGACGCGGCCCGAGGAGCGCGTCCCCGGCGGGAAGCAGAGCAGCCACCGGAACGGGGTCGTGCGGCTGCGCCCGCGCCACGACCACCGCGTGTCCCGTATCTCCGCCGCCGGC
>LAPY01001228.1:97898-113552 GCA_000970635.1 Eragrostis tef
CAGTGTCACCCACCTCATCCAACATTGCCATCAGTTTCGCCATCTTGTTTTGGAGCTCTTGCTTCTCAGCAGTAGAAAGCTCAGGTGCCGTGTTGGCAGCAGATTCCTGGGGATTAGAGGACACACCCTCACTTTTCGGTCCTCCCTCATTCTCCTTACCATCTGCCTTTCCGGCATCACCTTGTTCTTTCTGAGCTTTCTGCTTAATATTCTTCCAAACATTCACAACTTCATCAAGCAGTTCTTGTGCCGCCTTCAGATACCTTGAGTTACGGATCGCACGTGAGGCCTCAGACTGCATACTCTTCATCCGGATGTCATCGACTCGGAGACTGTCATGGTAAGATTGGGGCGACAACATGTCTGGCTTGATAGACCAGTATGGTAAAGAAGGTGCCAGGATTTGTGTGTTGAGGCTCAGAGATAAACCTTGCCCTTGCACAGAGGGAACGTTTGATGGACTGTGGTTGTTCAGAACACCAAACTCAAGCTGTGCGCCATTGTGGGCATCATCATGGATGAGATTGGCAGTGCTACTTTGTGATCCATCCATCATATGCATCAACATCTCGTTTTTCATATCTTTGACAGAATTGAAAGAGTGTTGCCCCTGGTGGGAACCAAGCATGTCAGACTCCCTTGCAGATGAGTCTTGGGACATCACTGAAGGGTGGCCAGGGTCAGGTATCTCCATGCAATTCTGCTGAGATTGCAAGATGCCACTGAACTCCGTATATGGTCCGGAAGTAGGATTGTTCAGATAAAGCAAGTTGCCTAGAGCCGATGGCATAGGATAAGATGCACCACCCGGGTCTCTCGAGTACATGTTCTGCGAATCTTTTTCAGTACCAGGGCTCGAGTAATAAGTAGCCATCTCACAGTTTTGGTCACTTATTGATCAAGAGTACTGCACACAGGTATTCAGAACAAGCTTGGATATCGTTCAATGAATCTTGCAGCACAAGACTGAACCCTTTCGCTTAGCAGTAGAGTGAACTGAAATGGATCAGTAAGAAGCTTCAGTAAAACTATAGGGTTTTTCTTTTCAGCAATATCAAATGGCATGCTAATTTCATGAAGTAGAACTACAAATGTTCGTCAAGCAGTCCAGTAAAACAAATTCAACAGACTCTTTGTCGAGAGTTTTCCAGAAAAAAGAGAAAAAATCTTAAGGGACAGCAGAAGCATCAAGAGGCTGGCTAATTACAGTTCAGATATCAGAATTGATGCTCAAGCTAAACTTTCACTTGAACTCCTGCCTGATAGAAATCTAGTGATCTGCGGATTTGCTTGAGAAGTGGGGAAAATATGAAGTGAAAATGTTACAAGCCAATTGGCAGGCTGTAGGCACATGTGGTCCTTCCACTTTTAGATTGGATCAAGAAAATTTTCGGCTTTGTGCCCCTCTGTTATCATGATAAACAAGAATATATGCTTGTGAATTCCACCAAGATAAACAATCCCACAACACAGAAAACCAACATCAAATAGTTGCACCAATATCTTTCCGAAACACAGTTGGATGAAACTCAATCTATGTGAAAACCACAGTATTACGAAAAGGATAATTGCATGAATAGTTTTGTTGGAGTCTGGATGAATGATTCCTTGAGAAAGTAATGATCGTTCAGTAGTTACCTTGTTCAGCCAACAGAATGGGAGTCCTCAAATATATTCACTGGCGTGTTACCGATTGAAGCAAAGCTTTTCTGTCAATCTGCAACAAGAGATAAAATTGCTTAGTGTACTAGTCCACAGTCTGTAAAATAATCTCTCTAGAGAGCAAGTTTTACGACATAAAAGAGGTGAAACTAGGAGAGAAGTCCAAGGCAAAAACTTTGCTGTTATAAGCTACTACAGGACGAATGAAGCACTTAATTTTGATGAAATTTCCGGCGTAAACACTTGCCGTGCCAGTAGCTTTGAACACAGGAACTACCAGTAAGGGTAGGAAGTAGGAACAGAGCTTTAAGAGCATGGCTTTCATGCAACACATCAAACGAAGAACGAAAAAAAAAAACCTTCAATAATTAACTCAGAAATCCAATTCAGCAGAAGTCTCCCCGCGCAAGGGAAACAGGCAAATACCGAAAATGAGCTGGTTGCCCGGTCGAGGAGGTAGGAAACACAGAATTCTGATTTCTGAATCGATTAAAGAGGTTTGCAACCATCCGTAGTCAGTACAGCAAGAAAGGGAAGAACTTTGGTGAGCGCATGTCACCTCAAGGTCAAAAAGGGACATCTTTTTCTCCCGAGCTTTCGATGCTACAAGAAAATTTCAACCCCAGCGCAAGACCACCTCATCATCCGTACCCAACTAAAATCCACAAACAACGATTATTTGGAGCTCAAAATTATCGAAATTCAGAGGGGGGCAGCAGCACCCAATACTCTATCAATCCAAGAAATCAAGGGCAGCTTCGGAATTCAGAGGAACTCCACCAGCGAACCGCAGCAAACAAGAGCAAGAATAGGAAGGCATACGTGCAGGGAACACGCAATTCTTGCAGCTGCATCAGAATCTAGGAAGAGGAGGAGCAGATGATACAAGGGAAGGCAATAAGAAAATGGTAGGGAGGACCTGAGCAGATGGTGCTCCTCTCATGGGGAGCAGCCAAGCAGGCAGGGATTGCCTTCACAGCAGAACGAGGCTGATCTTCTTCGGGGCTCGGCTAAGAGGGAGGGAGGGGAAGGCCGGATGGGTTGAGAGAAAGATAATCAATCCTCCCAATATGGGGACAAAATCGGATCCCCAGATTAAATTAACAATTCCAGAAAGAAAAAGGAGAAAGGGAGCAGGGAGCTCCCTTCTCTCTCTTTCTCCCTCCCTGCACCTGCAGCTAGCTGATGAGCCCTCCCCTCTCTCTAGCCTCTCTCCTCTCCTCTGCTCCGTGTTGCCTAAATAAATAAAAAAAGCTCGCACCGCCCACTAACAGCAGCACCAAATATGGAACAATGCGAGCCTCTAAAGAAATAGTTTCCCTCCTTTTATTAATTAGTTGTTGTGCTAAGCAGGATTATACTGGCTTTAGCTACTGTTCGCAGCTTGGAGTTATTTGCTGGTGTAACCACCACAGGCGGGCGGGAGGCTTCGGCTACTTGTCCATCCAGTTGTTTCTTTACGACAAAGCCTAACATAGCATATGTCTTGCTACTCCTGTGCACCAGTAGTATACATAGGAGTGGTTCATCAGTAAAAAATTCTGTTTGGAAACTCAGATGAAAATCTATCGCTTTTACCTTGCACCATTGCATTGCACATTTGGAGTTGGGCTAATGCACTTGGCTTTTTGGTTTGATGCCAGCTAGCTGACGGGCGAGATTTGCAGAATCGTGAAATCATTTGAGGACAGAGACATGGAGGCAAGAAGATTTATCACGTGTGACATCAACGCCCCAATGAGAGAACCAAAAACAATTAGTGGTGGGTCACAGCCATTTTCTCTTCCTTGGGTGGTTCATGTGGTCCACGAGCTTACGCGATGGCACGGGTCCACCAACCGAACCAAACCAAACCGAACCTCCTCGTTTTCTTTCTTCTACACCAAATTGCAGAGCTGGCTAGCCGCCTGGCTGCATAATATTGATGAAATAATGAAGGCCTTGAATTGAACCTTGTGGTTAGCAATGGCAACACCCCAGTAGCATAGCAGATTAATTTGTTTCTGTCAGATGCAGTGAGCACAAGACAAAAGGCTGCATGAGTAAAGGGTGCAGAATATTCCACAAGATAAAAGTACTTGAGTTCGCAAGGAATTTTCCTTACTACACGAAACCCAAGATATTTCTCAATTGTGGGCTATAGTATATTTTACCTCCACCAAGCTTTTAGAAGTAGCGGTGATAAAAATTGTTGTGAGAAGAATACAGTATCAAAAGGTTGTCAAATGTAACACTTCGGAATAGCAACTCCCCTGGTTCAGACTGAAATGATAAAAATAATAATAAGATAACGCATCCACAAGTTTACCTTGCGGTGAAAGTTATGCGGTAGCAGCAACTTTTCACCTTCTTGTGATCACACCTGGTAGCAACCATATATTATGACCCTTGTACACGTGAACCGTCACACAGACATAATCGCCATGTATCCAATGAACCAGGACAGAGATATGACGCTAATTAAGTACTCACCCTAACGGTGGTTAACTTAGTAAGCTCTCTTCAAATCAAAGATTGCATGCATTGGGACGGATGGTGCAACGGCCTTGCTGCGCACACATTGAGGTTGGGAGTGGGTGTTGTGGTTAGGGATGGATGCCCTCTCCTAACAACCAGTGGGTGGACCTAAAATAAATCAATAATCCAGCCTTGTCTTAGCCTTTAAATTACAAACCCATCCTCCCTACCTGCTTGCTGTGTAGTGCCTTCCTCTCCTTTTTATCCTACTGGCTACTTCTACCATCTACTACCCCATCTTTTTTCCTTTTTACTTTCCTGTAACCACCCACTACTTAATCTCTTTCACTTTTAAGTCTATGATCAGGATATGTAACATACTTTAAACATGAATGAAAATCACATGTATGGAAAATCAGGTAAAACAGACTTCACAAGAAAAGAAATTCACCTGAGTAATCAGAGTTCGATCATGTCTAGTAGTTCATCCTAATAATTTTATTCCTAGGGTTTTTATCAAGATGCAGCAGATTGTATAGCTATTTGCAGTGTCATAACATATTAAAGAAAGGCATGAACACAATAATTAAAAATAATTGAATAATATCTAATCAATCTGGATGACGAATCTTATATATGGTGCCTTGTTAGACAGGAGAAACACTCTCATAGGATGTTTTGTTTTTTGAGGGGAAACCTGCAGAGTCATCTTGCAAGTTGAAGCCAGTTCCAGCAACCATATCCACCATTGATAGCTTATTCTAATGGGTGGGTTCAAGATAAAGTTATCACCATGACTAATTTGATCGGTAAGTTGTTCTTTTGCAGCCTTCGTAAGCTCTTCTCCTTTTGTTGTAACAAATGGACGTTGTGGTTTTCTGTAAAAAGGCTGTCCATCAACCTCGAACCATGGTAAATTAAATTTCCTCACATTAAAAGACATCCGGAATCATTCCTAACTTTCATTGACAAACAGGAGCCATCAAATAAGGATCTCAATTTGCACTTACGTTAACCTGCACGAACATTACAGCTCTTTGTTTAGATACTAAGCCGCTGCTGATATTGCAGTGACGTGTGTTGATCAATTGTTATTATTAGCCACACAAATGGTAGGCGAGTAGCAGTTGCTGTCATGGTCCTTGAATTTAGTGTGGGGGCTGTTCCTGCTTGCTTACTCAGCCTTCCTCCCTCAAATATTCTTTTTCCTAACGCATTTGTCGGTATATTATATGCGTCTTCCTCTCTGATTGCTTTCAATCACAGAAGCTTCTCTTTGAATTAGGTGTCCGGGACGCGCCACGTGGACACCGTTTATCGGACAAATCAACCTTGGCTGTCAAACTTTTGAGTTTATAGTACTATTCTTAGTCTCCGTCATCAATCAATAATATTAATCTTTGAGATCCTGGGTTAAGTGGTCTTGGCCTAGTGGTTAAGGCACCCGAGTAACAACTTTGAGGTCCTCAGTTTGACTCCCGGTGGGAGCGAATTTTCTAGTATTTACTGGCGTTATGCGTTAAGTGGTAAGCGGCGTTCCCGTCGACAACGAGACGCCTTTGGTGACTTCAGGAATCTCCAGATCTGCCGAGTGCTCAGTCCTTCGGAGTTGCTCATAGGGGTAGGCTTTGCGTACGTGTATCATAGGGGTGAGTGTGCGTGCGTGTTGTGAGCGTCTGCGTTGTACTGTGTAATTTAAAAAAAAATCAATAATATTAATCTAATAGAAGCTTATTACCAGCTGACCTGGACCTTCTTTGGTTTGGTTTCCATGTGCGAAGCAAATCTTGTTCCATGCCTCAGACATATCTGAAGAAGAATCACATAGTCCATGAGTAGTAATACAGGCTAAGCTGTGGATATGCTTTCTTATAGAGATCATGAGTAAAATAACTTGTTTAACCTTATATACCTTGATTGCCATGGAGGCTTTATGCTAAATGGTACAGTTGTTGTACAGATGTGAGGAGGAATAGAACTGTGAACAAGAAAAAAAATTATGATCGGTCATTGCTGTAAGCTGTTCAAGAAAATACTCGGTAATTTCCTCTTCATTTTTACACTAGCTAGCGTGTGAGGAGAAAAATATGCATGTATATACTACATATATCTCGTTTGATTCATATGCTGTGTCAGTTTGCAAACGACTCCAGCGATGCGCAACAAACGATACAGACAATATACATAATAAATCTTGCGATAAAATCCAAAGTCCACATATGATTAACTTAAATTGACTTAACCAACTAGATCGCCATCATGATCCTATAAATTAAAATTTGTCTCAACCATGTCATCATCCAAACTACCAACAGTTATATATTGTCACTAAAATATAGTGGCTTGCAGTCCGGTGGATCAGAAACCTCTAAACAATGCACTGATTGTGCCCCTAAATACTTGAGTGTTTGTGCCACACAAGCAAGATCCTGTTCTTTATTGTCTTATTATTAACTACAAGGGAAATTTCCCAAGCGATTAATTATTTGTGTTGTTTACTTCATCTTGGCAGCTCTAGGTGAGGGAATATCCATCCTTGAATATGCAGAGAGCAAACGGGGATCTTAGACTGTGTCAAACCCTAAAATATGTCCAAAACTACACCATAGAGTGGGTTCGATCGACTACGGGAAGCGTCATGAAAACGCGAAGCTTGTTTGGCTTCGAACCCTTCATCCTTCTTAATGACACCAATCATCTCAACCTAATTAGTGATGGTAGTGTCCCTCCCCCTTTTGAAAAATCTGCTGATCATAGTGTGCCCCCAAATCTGTGCTGCGGCTGAGTAGTTTGAGTTTTCCTCAAAAATTGACAAGGACTTCATCAATTCCACCAACCTTTATCAGCATCAACGAATGAAGTATATATGATGCCAAGCACTTGCTAAATTAATCTGATTTTGTTCCCCATTGCGAAAAGCACATTGCTATACTTGGACATTGTCGACGTCTACTTTTCTTAACCCCTAAAATATTTGTGAAAGGGAAATCGAAGCTGGAACCCTGATGGACTTTGTGACCTTTTGATGACTTATGATTAGCGTCAACTACATTCTATCCATAAGCTGCCTAGTTTTCAGGTGTTAGAACAGCTAGCTACTGGTACATATCATGGTGCGTGTACATATCAATCATGGTCGAAATCGACCTAACAATTCGGCGTCTCTGTCGGTCGCGCCAGCGGATGCATTTTGGGAACAAAAAATACGTAGAAAAGTTCTGTTCGGATAGAGACCAAGATGACAAGTTTCGGAACCTCTGAGGCACAAACAACTTTTCGTTGCGCCGACGGCGATAGATGCATGTAAACGCGAACGACTGAACCATCAAGCCGACAGGGAACAGAGCTATCCTTGTTCATATCACTATATCACTCATAAGCACAAGAATGCCCATGACCAAGTTTTAAAATGCAGACACCCCTCTCCATCGATCTCTATCCATCTTCCTCCTTTGTTTTCCTTTTCTTTTTTGGAACAAGCACATCACTTTAACTGCAAATATGTTCAATTGGTGGCACTATATTAAAGCAAGAGTGAAGTGCATCTCAGGTCCCTAAACTATTCTGATATTCTCGTCTGGGTTCATAAACTCTCAAAATGAAGATCTAGGTCCCTAAACTATTTCAGGGTTCTCCTCTGGATCGATAAACTCTTAAAATAACAATTTAGGTCCCTAAACTATTTATCTAGGTCCGACATAAACTCACAAAATAAGATTTAGTTCTCTAAATTTGTTTGCCACTTAAGCAGACTTTCACAATACGACTTGCTCCTGTATCATGATGACATGACATGCTAATAGCTTGTTGACTTACAGATTTGACGAAAGTTTTGACCTTGTTTCAAATATCGTTCTGATATTGGTCAGAACGACATATATATATCATTCCGATGGCATGAGCGATACAAAAAAATAAAAAGTGATATCGTTGTTTTGGGTTTTTTTTTACGGTTTCGGTATTGGGATTATTCGAAGATGCAAACCTCGATGAATAGGCCACCTTGTGATAGGAGGTGGTGGTGATAACGGGCACCAGCTAGAATCTTCATTTTGAGAGTTTATGGACTCACATAAGAGCATCAAAATAGGGTAGAGATCCTAATATTAGTTTAAGAGTTTATGGACCCATACGAGAACCCCGAAATAGTTTAGGGACCTAGATTTTCATTTGCAGAGCTATCCTTGTTCATATCGCTATATCAGTCATAAGCACAAGGATGTCCATGACCAAGTTTTAAGACCCAGACATCCCTCTCTGTCGATCTCTATCCGTCTTCCTCCTTTGTTTTTCTTTTCTAGTATTTCGGAACAAGCACATCACTTTAACTGCTAAGCACGTGTACTTAAGCATGTGAGGTCATCAGGATGACTGTAGACCATGCTATTACATCCATGGGGAGTACACTGGTACTGGCCTGTCAAGTACAAGGAGGAGCACCCTTTTACATTGGTCAAAGCTTCCCTCTTTGTTCAGTGCCAGGATGACAGGAAGCCTATACTACATTGGGAGAGATTCTAGGCCTGCTTGGTCCAGTGGAAGGTACATACGGGTGCACAAAGACCGCATAGTAGTATATATACACCAATGAGGAGAGGATGCTACTGTTGTTTTGCCCTGTCACCATTTACTGCTCAACAAATTTGCCACAATAGCCTGGACATCTATATGTGGCTACTGCTACGAATAACCATAGCCTTTTGGAGCAATTGTTTGCTGGTCGTTGCACTCATGTGGCACCTACAATAGTTCCATTTCTACGTGTGAAATTGATCTTGGTCAGCGTACATTTTTTAGCTCTACAAAAAACATGTAGCTCTTTGTCCAAGACATTGGACAAGGACATTCAACTGTGTGGCCAACTCCCTAAAAATTCTTTAGGAACAAGAGAACCCAATACAGCTCTGTTCCGCTGAGTTTTTTTTAAGTATCTTTTTGGAAAATAGGGCAGAGGATCCAATAGGCATTTAAAAGCCACAATTGCAGTTGATCCAATTATAGCTGTTTTGTAACCATTGTCTGATCTGTTTTGAAAAGAGACCTAATTATTCTGCCTCTCAATACCCTTCTTCGGTTTTTAGAGTTGCACGTTATCTTTTAGACTTAAGACTACACACAATGGCCCCAGCTCTTCACTGGAGCCACAAACAAAGTTTTACACATGGTAACAGGAAACCTTGGGTGTTATTTATGTCCTCTCCAGACCTTTTCCAGGACCATCAGAACATAGATGATCAGAGGATGCAGAGGCACTAACGCAACGTTGCAGCTTTGCTCTGTTCGTCACAACATTCTGTTAAGATGGCGAGGCAGAGAAAAGGTTTGTTGAGACAGAGATGCTGACTGGTTCACGGGTCCCCATTGGCACCATCAACGGGTCCAGATTAGCCTGAGCACCCCAGCTACAAGGCTATATAGGCAGGCAGGCAGATGCAGGCATGTCATGTGTAGCTTCTTGCAACAAGTTCAGGCACCAGCATAGGTTCACTGAATGCATGCACATACAGAGAAATGGACAGGCCATTACCAACTCTAACTCTCTCGCTCTCTGTCTCTCACTCTCTTTCTCTCTCTCCGGAATGAGAAGTTGATGATGATGTCTTTCTCTGACATCTCACAGGATCAAATGAACACACTCAAATGTATGATTATGAGGAGGCAGGTGAGAAGAGTTGCCAAAGCCGGCCATCAATTAGATATGCGATTATTATCTCTTGCATTCTGTAGATGGTTAGGTAACTATTATCTGTCAAAAGCTACAAGCAGGGTATCTATTGGGAAGTCTCTGATCATGCTCCTCTTCTCTCATTTGTTTGGATACTAACCAGCTAGATTAGGGTTTCTATTGTCCATTTGTCGATGATCGGTGTAATGTTCTTTTTGCAACTTTGCTGGGAATTAGTAGAATATGAAGTGTGTAGGGTTTGGTTTTGACCCGAGGTGTGTGACAGAATTTGGACAAGACTTTTATTCATACCAGTTGCCGGTCACGACGCGTCATCTTTTAACATACCACAAATATGTTAACATATTTTTGCTAGGTGGGCAGCTACCGTGTTTACAAAACACAGCTCCTAAGGCTTTTAAAAGGCCTAGACTTTTGGATCCTTCACTACAGAGCAAAAGCCGATGAATGGCAAAGTGGACAAATCCTCTATCAGAAGATATGATAGACAATTCCCTGAACAGATCATCATAACGATTTCATCATCAGTTCTGGAAGAATTGGAGGAAGTTTACAACTCGTGATTCTGTACGCCACATGTGCATGATTTTTTCAGGATAAAAAGTGTGCACTTGTACACTCGCTTACCTGTGCGTATGTGTATGATCTTAGGATAAGCAGGTTGCTCAAATAAGTCATTATTCAGGATAAGCAGCTAGTACTATAGTACTGTTGGCTCGTCAGCATTTGTGACTAGAGGGGACTGATTAACAAATCCATGTAGCACCGTGGACTGCAGGATAATGACCCCTCACTTGTACTACCGGCGTTTTAGTTGCAGCACGCGAATGCAAAGGTAGTTAGAGGTTGGAGGCCGGGGATTAATTAGTTTTCCTCGTGAAAAAGATGCTCAATTTTCATTGGTATGTATCGAGGGAGTTATTGACAGCAAAACAGTTCGGATTCAAGTCAAGTACTACTGCAAAATTATGAGGTCAATATATTGTACGTACAAGAATACTTGATAGATGCTGTATGCATATATCATGGGCCACAAAAAGATGAGGTCTCCCACTTTTTCGGGGACAGAGCACAGTGCCTACCATTTGCATTTGTGAGGAGATCATTGCGAACCCAATCACATTCACAGGCACACCAACTAGAAAACCGGTACTGCAGGAGGATACAGGCCGGTGTGGACATGGCGATTGGCCAACCTGATTCGCCCCATTCTTTTCAGTTGTCATTTTTTTTCTATTCTTTAGGAGCCTTTACTTATGATGTCTGACTGTCTGTTAACTAAGCCGGCTAGGAGATGATTCCGAATTTATGATGAAAACATTATTGCAGGCATGGACCATAGCCCCTTGGCGTGAGGGAACCGATCAGCGCGTAGAAAATGCTGTGTGGTCCGCGTTGGTCTCAGTAATTAGAAAGAATCTAGATGCACCAGAGCTTAAGCTTCATCTTTCTTTGTCGACAAAGGGGAAAGGGAAGGCGTTGGTCAAGCTTTGGATCATCATGGGCGAGAAGCGAGCGAGCCAAACAGCAATTCTTTGTCGACAAAGGGGAAAGGGAAGGCGTTGGTCAAGCTTTGGATCATCATGGGCGAGGAGCGAGCGAGCCAAACAGCAAGCCCATCTGGCCCACGAAACCTAGAAATGATTCTTTCTTTCTTTCTATGCTTTCCTTTCCGTTTGGCAGAGTTCCATGGCCGGCTCTGTTTGCAGCTGACGCAGAAGCTTTACTGCTGTACTGTCCTATTGGAACAAATAAAAATTCAAGAAGGAAATGAATAGGAGTAGTACCTTGTACTGTATCAGCAGAGAGTGAGGAGTGCAACAGGATGTTTCTTCTCTTCTTCACCGTGAACTGCAAGAATGGGATTGCGGTTGCTGTCTTGTGGAATGCAGAGCCTGCAGCACCATGGCATGCATTGAGCTTTGAGATGGATCTTAGAATTGCAGTTGCGAGTTGCAGCAACGAACAATGACAGCTTGAAAAATTACCTCCACACGGAAGTCCGGGCGAGTTGCAGCAACTAACAATGGCACCTTGCAGGGGATCAACGAATTATCATAGGATTTTTACATGTCCGTGAGTGCCACCAGAAAGCAATCAGGATTTGGATCTGTATGAATGATGATCCATTCCTTGACTCCACGGTTTTTTTCTGGGAATTTCCCTGGATCCCTGCCGACGGCGCCCGGCGATCATGGAGCTGCTGCACGTCAGGGGAACCCTGGGCCGGGGTTCTCTCGGCGACGAACATCTTTGTGATCCCCGGCGACGAGACACCATCGGTCCAAGACCATTATAGGCGCCGAATTCCAGCCGAGATCGAACTGCTTCAGCCATCCTCCGCCGCCGTTGCTGAACGGGACGGGGGAGAGATCGATCTAACGCCCTTCCGAGGAATGAGGATGTGCGTCGCCTTCTCGCCACAGTGGCTGATCACCCCTCTGCTTCTGCGATCCGTTTATGGTGCTGAGAAACTGGAATTTCGGCAACGGGGCGGTCGTCGCCGTCGCCGGACGGGAACGAGGAGAGAGCGCCGCCGCAACGGGGAGAGAGCTCGGTGGTTATTAGCGAAAGGCGGGCTATTTTGTGAAACATTAGATACATATAGGGGGTTATATGTAAGCTTTTGGATCGCGATCAAGATCCAAAATAGGGGTTTATATGTAAATATTTGGATCGCGATCAATAGTCGCGGTCCAATTTAGGGGGTTTTGTGCAAAACTCGTGTTGACCGTTTTCAACAATCCTGCGGGTTACCTGCTGCCCGTTAGATGGAAATTATACGGCCCAGATCGAGATAACGATTGGGACTGGTCAAGAGCGAGGTCCACGGAACGGCCATGGCGTCTCCGGTGATCTCCGCCGACGCCGGGCCCGCCTCGATCGGAGCTAAGACGGAACGTCGCCGCCACGTTGTGCCATGCCCTGCCGTCTGGATCACTCGTATCACCCCCAAGCGACGCCATAGCTCCATTACCTCGACGCAGACGAACATGGCGTCTTCCTCCTCTGTTCGACCAACGAAACGCCGACACTTGCCGTAGCTCTGCCTCCACCGCCGGGCACCTTCCAAAAGACACGCCGCCATGGAGATAAGTTCAACCGCCTCGTACTCAAATAGCGAGCGACAGGATTGTTAAGATGGCCCCTTGCATCTCCGTCTCTCCCCCCACCGCGACGCCGAGTATCACTGTAACACCAGCCATGAGAATGTTTCCGTTATACTCCTGTTCAAGATCATACGTGTTCGCCAAAAAAGAATATACTGAGGAAACATTTTCCCTGCGGGCCTGCAGCTGCTGTCAACGGATCCCACATCGTACCGCTTCTTGATCAGATTCTCCGGCTACATATTCAGGACTGGACTTAATTCGTAGCGTACATTGTACAACCTATTTTTAAACAAGTAGCGATCCCTTCAACTTCATCCCAAAGCCATCATCGCTGGTACATACTATAGCCTGACAAATTCTTTGTGTTGCTCTACATTTGTACCTGACATTGGGGCTAAATTCAGAAAGAGCTTTGCTCCTCTTGTGTACCAGACGTGCTCACTTCACTCCCACTTAACACTGACCTCAATACACGATCCACAAGCTCGCAGCTCGCAGACGTGCACGGAAACGCATCAAGGCTCGCGTATAAATCATCAAGGCATCAAACGCATCTTGGAGATCCGTCGTCTGATACTTTATGTTCAAAGTTCAGGCAAATGGCAAGCAGACTGTGCGATGCCACGGCCAAGCCTAGACGGTTTGATCTTACCATGTCAATGAGGACGCGACGACCAGCAAGCTTGTCTGCGGATTACCATCAAGGTCAAGCCATGGAGAGATCCGAGACAACAACGATACAGCCGCAACAAGAAGGCGACGGAGCCGAGCTGAAGACAGCGCCACAGCACTCTGAAGATACAGAGCAGAAGCACAAGACTTCTGAAGAGATCGGTCAGGAGCAGACACCACCACAAAATAATCCGTTGGAGGAGGATGGGACACGGCAGCCGCTTCAATGCCGAGATAACAGCTTTCGCCGTCTTTCGCTGCAGGAGCTCATAGAAGATGAGGCCCTCGGCGGCGAGAAGCAGGACACAGCCACCGGAGACCAGGAAGAGAATGATGTCCATGACGTCGCGGAGGCAGCAGCAAGAGATGGTGCAAAAAAGCAGCCTGAACAAATAGTGGCTGGAAGGAAGATGATTGGAATGGTGCGCCGGTACGTCAGAGTCCGATCCACCAAGTCCAAGCATGCATTGGAGAAGAAGAATATCGCGCCTGCATGTTGAGGACACAGCAGAGTACCATATGATTTGGTTGAGGCCACACAAATTTTAACTGATTCGACATCAGCAAATATTGTGTAACTTGTTTCTGTTTGGGAAAGAACGTGATGTACTGCTTGTTTATGTGTATACTGATTTGTTGTTACCAGCTGTAAGAAAGCAAGTAAACGATGCTGTGGAAATCCAAGCAAGCAACACAGTTGCAGGTGTTGCACAGGGGGGGCTACTCTCATCTATACCTGGCAGCTTTCATATTTATGTTATCCATGATGAGTCCACCTGAAGATGTTAATAATTACTATCTTCCTAACGAAAATTTGAACCCCCTTAAAATTAAACAAAAAAACTAATTATCCAAATAAATTGAACTATATACCATGGATATTTGTGGCTTCCATTCAGAATAAGTAGCACATGCATAAGCACAAATGAAACATCCAAAACCTCATACTAGGCGAAAGGGACAGTTGACCATCGATCTTTCAGCCATGGTGCCAATGTGAATTTCAGGAAGATTTATAGGAAAAACAGGACTTCAAATAATACCATGTCATACAAAAAGGCTTTTAGTACCAAGTACTTTAAAAATTCTTTTTTATTTCTTTCTATAAGCAAGCAAACTGACGGCTATCCCTCACTTATGGAAGAGAAGAACACAGGTTCTATGAGGTTCACCATTTTCAGTTAAGAAAAGCCATCTTCTCAGGCCCAGATAATATCATGCTGATCCTTATTCACTGGTAAACTTGTCAAGGAACGAAAGTATCTCAGAATTGACCCTCTCTGGCTGCTCTTGCTGGATGAAATGGTGGCCTTCAATGACGGCAACCTCAAGGTCTGGAACGTTGGACTGTAAGCCCCCGCTCTTGATGTACTCCTCAATTCCGAAGGACTTGAGGCCGACGTCCTTCTCCGCAAGAATGAACTTCGCAGGCACTGTAATCTTCGCTCCATTCCAAGGAGCAGTAAGCCTCCAATTCCTGCATTTACACCATAATTATGCAGTGTTAACAAAATCAAATGGGTACTCCGTAGAAGGCATCATCAACAGGACACAAGGCAAGGAAATTACGTGTCCAGCATACGGTAGTAGTTGAGGGGTCCAGTGAAGCCAGACTTGTCAAACTTTTCGGCGTACTGGCCGAGTTCTTCCTCTGTCATCCAGGGAAGTGGCGACGCTGGTGCCTCGAGAAAATCGATGAGCTCAACTCCAGGAGGAGCGATGAGTTCGTCGATTTCAATGGCGTAGAACTTCTTCAGGACGGTCGCAACATCGTAGCGTGCAAACGCCTGCTCGGCTCTTCCAGGCTCCTGATGCAGACAGCAGACAAGTTAATCAATTAATGAACAGTGCAAGCTCGTTTCAGGAGGGACGAATTGGAGGAGATGATTGAACACCTGGAACTGCACGACGTAGAAGCCATCGCCGATGGCAGCAAGAGATTCCGTCGCCGGAGCAGGCCCGCGGGGGAAGTAGGGTACGCACAGTGCGACGACGGCGCGCACCATGTCCGGCCGGAACAGGCTGAGGTGCCACGCCAGCAGCGCGCCCCAGTCGTGGCCCAAC
>LAPY01001229.1:34468-46096 GCA_000970635.1 Eragrostis tef
CCCGGGAGACCGGGGGGGGGGCGCCGGCCGAGAAGGATCAAAGGCAGCGGCCGCTGATCAAGGGCAGCCTGCCGGAGACGGAGCTGCGGATCAACAGCTGGCTCGGGATGCCGCTGTACGACGCCGATTTCGGGTGGGGGAGGCCTCGGGCCATGTCGCGGGCCGAGTCGGTGCGCGGCGGGTTTGTTTACCTCATGGACGCTGCTGACCACCCAGCGGCAGGCGAAGGTGGCACCACCACCTGTGCCCTCCGCGTGCTCATGTGCATGGAGGCTGCGAATATCAGGGAGTTTGAGCGACTGCTCTACGCAAACATCTAGCCCCCGCGCGCATTGGTGCTTACCTAGCTTCTTTGTAAAGAAAGCAAGCTGATCGTCGTCCAAAGCTTTGGTAAAAATCGCATTCGTGGATACGTAAAGTATTGGTGGTGCTTTGAAATTAATCTCGAGCATGAATATAGTAAACAGTAAAATTTCTCCATTTTACTTGATTTGAAATTTCTCCATTTCTGGTATTATTTATGTAATTCTCAACAATAAAAGTACTATTTTGAAAAAACAATCATATCTGTTCTACTTAATTTGAAACCCCATCTTTGTTTCAGTTTGGATATCATCTGTATATTTGCAATTCAGATGTTTGTTTATCTTGTTATTGCTTGTTCTTTGATTGTTTGTAGGAATTACTCTAGTGGTTTCGTTGACCGCTTTTTACAAGATCGTGAACAACCGCTGGAGTGCGATGACGTGGCTCGCTGTGATTGCAGCTTTATAGCAATTAGTGATAGTTAGTGGCTTGCATCTATATAATATATAGATTTTGTAAATCCGGACGACGCTTACACAGCGGGGTTGCCTCGGCCTGGACCGGGCTCGCGTTCTTTCGGACCAACGCCCTTTTGCTTGGTCCATTTTGCGCCGAGCACCACAAGCAAACTTTACACGCAGGCTGCACGAACATGGACTGCGCTCTCACCGATGACGACAACGAAATGGCCAACTGCAGCCCGCCGTCATGGCCTAGCTGATAAGGAATCCGGCCGTCCAGGACAAGCGTGCATGTCTATTTTCAGTCGCTCGACAACTACAGTATGTATGACGAGCACAACTCACCACAAGGATCAGTATTGCAGATACCCAACCAGTTCATCGAAGCAGCCAAACAATTCCAAGAAGCAGAGCCCTTCCCCGGTAGCAGTCGGATCAGAGGGCCTAGCTATAGAACCTGGTTGTGCATCACGTCAAGTCAACCTTTCGGTTTTGTATTCTTTTGGACCATAAGGGTTGCATATCTACGGCTTCGTACATAAAAAAAATAAAAACCATTAGTTACATTTTTTTTTGAGGCGCAACCCTTAGTTACAGAAAAAGTATTGAGAATCTAAAGCGTAAACATGACCAAAGTGAAATTTGCTCCACGATAGTTCGAAATAGTCACCGTGGGCCGTTGGGTGTTGCTTACAAGCACAGTGGGCCTTAAGGGTTGGCTCCCCCGATGCGAACATGGATTTCCAGCCCGCGTACTAGCTTCTTCCGATCCTTAATTGTAACAACTGAAGTTTGGATATGCTCAGGAAAAATGAAGTTTAGAAAACCCGTTGTTATTTGCGAAATTGTTTCTAGTCGATTAATCTGTGCGACTGGGCGTCTGCACTGTGCGTGTAGGCAAGATGATGATCAGTTCATGGAAACCGTAGCAGTTGGTTTCTTGAGTACACGAAACTGCAATTAATACTAATTTGTATCTATGAAATAGTCTACTGCCCTGAAAAAGAAACATATATATGAAGTAGTCTACTGCTTAAGCAAGGTCATTGAGGTTTGACAAAACAGGGAGCAAATCATATCAGGAGCAACGCATTCTTTAGGAGATGACGACTTCGAGGCATGGGCCCAATTCACAAAAAAAAAAATATACACTTATCTTCGTAAATCTCATCGTAAGCTTAAGCTCCCTTGACTATTATGCATATGATGTCATTCTGAACCGTATTTTCTGCATTTTAATTCCCTCCAATCCCCCATGTCAACCTGGCATTGTCAGGCTGTTAGTTTAGCACCAGTTGTCAGCTGTTCCGCGCAGACCAGACAATTCCGTGAGTTTTAAATTTTGGAGTCAACCGTGCCAACAAGTGCCCCAACAAAATTGGAATGGCTGAACATTTCTTGTGATGCTGCGCTTCTTATCTTCTGAATCTGAAGTTGTGGATTATATTCGCCTGCGTGGAGCATGCGCAATCTTTTAAACTGAACCCAGTCGCTTTCATCCTTAGTACTTTGTTTTCAACCACAGGTCGGAGTGGAAGTTCAGTTCACCTCTGGATGCTTTCAGAGCATATAATACTGAAGCGCCTCAAAGAGTCAGAGATGCATGCACCCTTGTTCCTCTGTACGTGGTGGAGGCTCTATTCATATAGTTATGATGCTGGCTTGTTTATTAAGTTCTTCCAACTAATGAGGAACGAAATGGTAAAACAAATGTACTCGGATGACATACACATAATAAATTAGAGTGCTACAGTTTTGCTATTCACTCTACTCAACTTCGGAAAGGAAAGTTGGTAAAATTAGAAATGCGGACTAAAGAAGTAAATCGAATCCTCTGAATAAAAACATTATGCTAAGAAATATAGAAGCAACTTTCTCCAAAATTCAGAGTGGTTCTACCACAGTCCTAACTGCATGATGCATGGTTAGTTTTGTGTGGGTGTGTTAAAAAAAAAGTTAGATTGAAATCGAACGAACAAAATGATCTAAAGAAAAACAATCACTGTTTTATAAAACAGAAAAAAAATCACTGAGCGATGGAAAATAATGCTGTCAAATTCAGGTAACTTCGAGGACTTATCGTTCTATTGACTGGACTTTGAATATTCACCACTCAATTCCTACTTGACAAAAGATAATAACTGTTGCATGCCAATATATATATGTTTGGAGCCATCAGTCGGTATTTGTAATGGGTACTCCAGAGACAAGATTGCTTGCCTCAACATAACGGGCAATTGTCCACGCATGAACTATTTCCAGAACTGTTAGTAGAAGATTCACATATCTTCCAATTAAACAATCTTACTGGCTTTTGTCCCCTTGCTAATTGTGTTTAGCACGAAGTACCTATCAATGAATTACGTACCTGATCATTGATCATAAAACTGACATGCACCCAGAAATATGATGCATCCTTAGATGGCCTGGATCATAGAGTCTTTTCCCAGCTTGCCGGCCTTGACATGCACCATGAGATGGATGCCTTTGTCTCCAAGTTACCAAGTAGCTGAAAGGCACGGCTAGGAAGGATATGCACCCAGAAATATGATATGATTCGGGTTAGCTTCTACAACTTAGCTGACGAGGCGTACGCTTGCCTTCATCTGAAGGTGCTAACTCTTTCCATGAAATTTGGTGAACAGAGAAATATGAAGGGTGCAACATTGGTTGGCTGGTTGGGTGCTGCATACGTAAATGTTGAGTTACTAAACATAATACACATCGACCACCTCATCCAAAATCCTTAAATGGTATAGAAAGATGGACAATTCACACGTACTTCAATACTGTCCCTCACATGCAGACTATCTTAGGCCTCAAAACATGGCTAATAACTCAACAGTCACTATGAAATAGAATTTTCTTAATGACCCATAAATCATATCTACATGCTACCTCTTACCATCGATCCAAAAAATAGACGTCATTCTACCAGAAGCCAGATTTGTCACATACAAAAGGGAGCTCTATAATTTCTGTTTGAAATGTGGCAAACAATTTTGTTATGTCCATTGATAAATCTGTAACAAAATAGTTCATAATCCTTGAATGTTTTTATACAATGGAAAAAATTGTAAATTTTGCTATCTACCATTTAATACCTAAAGTCTTGGATGAAAACCTCAACTGTAAGTTTTAATCGATGTTTTATATTCACTTTGAGGAAATTTCCAAAATACATTAGAAATATTCGTCATAAGAACATATTACAAAAGAGTAAAGAAAAATGTTATCCCTATAAAAGTAAAAAAAAAATGCTGGAGATCTCTCCATTGTAGAGGTGAAATCATAATAATTGCAAGCACAACAGGGGTAAAAGACAGGAAAATTAAACAAAAATCCACTAACAGTTGAAAAATTCCCATCCGTGAACTCAGGTCACAATAGTTTTTTTTTTCCATCTAACTCAACTTTCCAAAAGTATGTGTACTGGAGATGCACACAAAAAATGGAGAAGTATATACTCACCATGTTTACTTTTTTGGTGGTTTGCTTTAGATATATGTTTCAATGTAGAAAGGAACTTGATGGACAAGACTGTTTATAGAACTCAAACTATATTGAACATTTGCAAACGCAAACCGACATTCTGACATATCATCATCTTAGACTGAATAGAGCCAGCAGTGGTAAATAGCACCTAGACCAGAATCCACATCTCTTCCATATATAATATCTAATATTCCTATATTTCTTGAGGGAAAAGGCCGAAGGTCAGAAGATGACGCACGATTGGAATGGGTAAAGAAGAAAGAGAAAATAAGGAATGAACAACCAATGGAAAATCGGCGAGATACATGTAACTATCAAGGGCATGACGTGCTGACCAGTTACGTGGCTCTAAGAGTTGGTCAGGACTCAGTAGCTAAAACAAAAGGATGATTCACCATCAACGTATGGACGAATGAATCGAAGATAGTGGTACTAGCTAAGCATTGCTGTTCAAAAACCTGCAGTGCAGGGAAAAGCATTATGAGGCCATATGGCACTAGCACATGCAATTATATTAGAGCAAAATAATGTATCAAATGTATGGGATATTGTGATATGATATGGCCGGATATCTCGATCACACAAATGGACGTATGCTCAAATGACCTGGAATGAATCACTATTCTAATTTAAGTCATGCACATAGTCACAACCGCGCAAGAGTAGACTTCTATCATTACCCCTTCCCTGTTATTTGTCTCCTCTCATCCACCAATGTCATGTGGATATATAGTGCACCCCCGCCCCCCCCCCTATGTATATTTGTACCAAACTCTAAGTTATGTGCATATAATCTTTGCAAGATGTAGGTATTTTAGAGCACATTACAGATCATAAACGTAAACTAACTAAAAACATCATGTTCATAGGTTTTCTATAGGGATTTTAACCCGCCAAACTATCCATTAAGCAGCTATATATCAAATTCCGCAATCTGGATACTGTCGTATTATAAATATGGTGTTATTCACTCTTGGATAGATGTGTGAGTCTTTTGGTGAAAGCAAATGGCTATGCATATATTGCGATATGTCTCGCATAAGATAGTAATTTTGCTATAAATTGTGCACCTGATCTTTTTAATTTTCATTATGTCTATAAACTTTTTGCACCTTTTGGACTTGGCTGTTGGGATGACTGATGTTTTTCAGGTGGTTAAAAATGACATAATATGAAAATAAGCGTGCAAATCAGAAAATTCCAAAATTCCTTATGCACAATTTAACGCATAATAGAAATCTGTTAGCCGACCTTAATTGTTTCTCATTTCCATTATTCAAAGTACACTGTCTAAATGCTCTGCCCGAGATACGTGGCTATGATCACGGGATCTTATTCCTTCTGCCCTCTCAAAAGGCATCATGCATGAATTAATGATTTTAAAGGAGAAGGGAACAGGTCTCATTTGTCCATACAAAATTTCGACGACAGAAATTCCCTTTCTACCAAATGGAAGGGAAACAAACCCTGCGCCTGTCAGTCAAACACGAAAGGTACCCATATATTACTCGACGCAAGTCAACTGGTTGCTGAAGTCGGCAAAGCATGGGTTGAAGATTTCAAACATGATTGATCTATCACTCATACGTACTTTAATAGTACTGCTCATTATAAGGGGCAGTTCAATCTTTCGTCTTAGTTGTTAATTAGACATAACATGCATATTATTGACTAATAATTTATGCCTATACTACAAAAAGTAAGCAATGATCTTATTTGCTCGTTGTTCTTTGACGGGCCGGTATGTATCTGTAGATACGAGTATGTCTATGCAGCAGACGATCTCTGTTAATTGTCAACTCCAAGTTCCAAGTCACATTACAGTCTCTTTTTTCTTTTTTGAGACCATGACCATTATAGTCTGCATCAAGGATATATACGGGCTATTTCAAACATAATAGTTTGATCAATATCGATATATGTCTTGATAACTTTAAATGGCCCAGTTAGCCTCAGTTTCAGACCTTCTCAAATTTGAAGCAAACCAAAGCAAGCTTTTCTGTAAAATAAAACTTCAGAAAATCACAGTTGATCAGACCGGCAACGACTATAATCAGTTATTTATTAGCAAGATCGAGGTAGTTAACTGTAGTAGTATAATCGACATTACTGCAGGCTCACTGCGTCAGCTGTTTAGGCGCCAGGATAACAGGAAAAGGTTAGCGTGAAAACACAGAGAAGATCGAGATGCGCACGGAGGCGTGCAACTGCCAAAAGACAGTGATCCCAACACGGCCAAGGAATGAAGGAACTAACGCGTTGTCTGCGCGTACATAGGGTGTAGCAGGACTTGGACGCCAAACCTGTCTGCGCTGCGAGAGGTCAACTCCATCTGATCTCCATGATGCCGGGGCGGCAGAGATAAGGGGAGATGAAAGATTAGGGTTAATAATATAATTATATATTCTGCGGTGGTTCACAGCTGCCATCGTCACATGGGCATGCATTGCCGTGCCGCCCCCTGGAACCAAAAGCATCACCGTCGTTTGGGCGCCAAATGGAACAAAGCGTGTTTCCATATGCAACTACCGAAATAATACCGCTCCTGCCTGTTTCCGGAAAGAGAATGATGCATGTGAGAGAGGCAGAAATGAATTGTTGCTAGGACGCCTTTCAAGTACGGCGTCTAAAGTTTTGCACATGACATGGTTAACAAACCCTGCGTCTATCAGTCAAACATGAAAGGTACCGATATATTACTCGACGCAAGTCAACTGGTTGATCTATCACTCATATGTACTTTAATAGTACTGCTCATTATAAGGGGCAGTTCAATCTTCAGTCTTAGTTGTTAATTAGCCATGACATGCATATTATTGACTAATAATTTATGCCTATACTACAGAAAGTAAGCAGTGATCTTATTTGCTCGTTGTTCTTTGACCGGCCGGTATGTATCTGTAGAGACGAGTATGTCGATGCATCAGACGATCTCTGTTAATTGTCAACTCCAAGTTCCAAGTCATATTACAGTCTCTTTTTTCTTTTTGGAGACCATGAAAACATTATTATCTGCATCAAGGATATACACGGGCTAATTCAAACATAGTAGTTTGATCAATATCTATATATGTCTTGATAACTTTAAATGGCCCAGTTAGCCTCAGTTTCAGACCTCAAAGTTGAAGCAAACAAAAGCAATCTTTTCTGTAAAATAAAACTCCAGAAAATCATAGTTGATCAGACCGGCAACGACTATAAATCAGTTATTTATTAGCAAGATCGAGGTTGTTAACTATAGTAGTATAATCGACATTACTGCAGGCTCACTGTGCCAGATGTTTAGGCGCCAGGATAACAGGAAAAGGTTAGCGTGAAAACACAGAGAAGATCGAGATGTGCATGGAGGCGTGCAACTGCCAAAAGACAGTGATCCCAACACGGCCAAGGAATGAAGGAACTAACGCGTTGTCTGCGCGTACATAGGGTGTAGCAGGACTTGGACGCCAAACCTGTCTGCGCTGCGAGAGGTCAACTCCATCTGATCTCCATGATGCCGGGGCGGCAGAGATAAGGGGAGATGAAAGATTAGGGTTAATAATATAATTATATATTCTGCGGTGGTTCGCAGCTGCCAGCGTCACATGGGCATGCATTGCCGTGCCGCCCTCTGGAACAAAGCATCACCGTTGTTTGGGCGCCAAATGGAACAAACCATGTTTCCATATGCAACTACCGAAATAATACCGCCTCCTGCCTGTTTCCGAAAAGAGAATGATCGATGCATGTGAGAGAGGCAGAAATGAGTTGTTGCTAGGACGCCTTTCAAGTACGGCTTCTAAAGTTTTGCACATGAGATAGTTGGTGCATGATGCCTGACTGAAACATTTATCTGCCGTAGACTATATACGTTAGCTTGTTATACAAATCTAATATTCAGTTTTCTCAACTGCTGAAGAAATTTGTGAATGGACTATTGTAAAATTTAATCAAACTTGGTTTGCACGAGCTAACCGTCCTACACCTCGAGCTAGCTTCCCTATGATCGAAGCTACAGTAGCAGTTGTACCTGTACACGTTGAATGTTCTCCCACCCTGCATTGACCCTATGAGCATTCTTTAATCCCATCAGTTTCCAATTTCGCCAAAGATCACATATAAAATAAAATAAAATAAAAACGCATCACAAGAACCAAAGTAAACACCGGCCAGAATGATGCCTTTGTTTCCTTGCAAACCAATTCAAAGTCCCAAATCAGTCCCTTGATTGATTGGAGGCGCTTTCCCACAGAGCAGCAATAAACAAACATTTGACACCTAACTTGTTCTGCTATAAAAGGGTCAGGGTACACAGCTCCCAACACCCAAACATCTTCGACGCCATCTTCTTCTCCTTCTTGACCCTCTTAGCACGCTCTAGCCATTAATCCACCAAAGAATCTAGCACTCTCCTTTGGTTGCGAGATGGCGATCCCGGTCATCGACTTCTCCAAGCTCGACGGTGATGAGAGGGCTGAGAACATGGCAGCTCTCGCCGCGGCATTTGAAGAGTGGGGGTTCTTCCAGCTGGTGAACACTGGCATCCCTGACGAGCTGCTGGAGCGGGTGAAGAAGGTGTGCAACGATTGCTACAAGCTCCGTGAGCAGGGTTTCAAGGAGTCCAAACCGGTGAAGGCCCTCGCCGAGCTTGTCCAGAAGGAGGGTGAGGGCCTCGCTCCGAAGAAGATTGAAGACATGGATTGGGAGGATGTCTTCACTCTCCAGGACGACCTACCCTGGCCTTCCAACCCTCCTGCCTTCAAGTAAGTGTCCTTGTCCATTACTTACTAGTTCGTGTCAAATTACAATCTTTCCTCACCAGCTTAAACTTATTTCAATGATATCTACAGGGAGACGATGATGGAATACCGGAGGGAGCTGAAGAAGCTGGCGGAGAAGATGCTTGGGGTGATGGAGGAGCTGCTGGGTCTCGACGAGGGGCACATCAAGAAGGCCTTCACCAACGACGGCGACTTCGATGCCTTCTACGGCACCAAGGTCAGCCATTACCCGCCGTGCCCGCGGCCGGACCTCATCGACGGGCTGCGCGCGCACACCGACGCCGGCGGCCTCATCCTGCTGTTCCAGGACGACCGCGTCGGCGGCCTGCAGGTGCTCCGCGACGGCCAGTGGGTCGACGTCCAGCCGCTGGAGAACGCCATCGTCATCAACACCGGCGACCAGATCGAGGTGATTCTATTTTTCGAGTAATATTATATCAACGGTGAAGAGCGGAGCGGTGGACCTGTGGAGCTCACGTTAGTTAAGTTGCACTTAATTATCGCAGAAGAGTTGAATTCTGGTCGCCTAAGTGCTTGCTTAGTAGCGGCTGCTCCTACCTTAATTAAGTCCCAAGATCCGGTGCCCTTCGTGGCTTCGTCTAGGCTGACCAGACCTCTGGATTTACATGTGAAATTATTAGTTTTATATATGAGTTTGACATATAACTCTCTTGGTCAGAGTCCTAACTCCTAACTGACACAAGGATTATTTGCTGTGACGGCAATTGATAACAGGTGTTGAGCAACGGGCGGTACAAGAGCGCGTGGCACCGCATCCTGTCCACCCGCGACGGCAACCGCCGCTCCATCGCCTCCTTCTACAACCCGGCGCGCCTGGCCACCATTGCTCCAGCCACCGAGTGTACATCAAGCAGAAGTTCCAGGCCAAGGAGCCCAGGTTCGCAGCAATGGCGACGGCCAAGCAGTAAAACGTCGACTTGTGCGTGCTTAATTGCAGTGCTGCGGCAACATGATCTGAATGAAGTCTGAACCAGCTGCAAGCTTTTAATCCTGGTATACTTAAGGGATTGGATAAGTGTGTGATTGTGGTACGGGCTTGTACGATAAGTAGGTTGTTAAGTGTGTACTTTGACGTGTGTGTAGAAAAAAAAAGTGCCATACAAATGTGTTAGTACGTGTCCTCCAGCAAGCTGTCACAACAATATATATGTCGATTGTGACAGGTAAGCTTGTGGTGAGCTGTGGTCAACCGATGCCAGAGGATTTGTAGCTTAAAACGGCATCTGTGTGGGGTTTATTATATATTTGGGTCATCATCTTCTTGTGGCTAATTGTCTGTAATTGTACATTATTCAGAAATTGCCATTTGAGTTTTGTTTATTGGCATATATACAACAGTAAAAATATTTGAGAGCAGATTTTGTGTCCCACAAAAAAAAAGATTTTGTGGCCAGGGTTCCCGTGCTCCCATAAGCAAATTCCACTTATTACAGTGTTCTGTTTTTTTGTCAAAAACAATGTGCAAAATACTAATGATGTTAAGTAGATTGGTAAAATGTCAGCATCGAATTCATCCAAGATGTCAAGAAAATAAATTAACAGATATCAATTGGGCATTCTTCATCATCAGTGCAACTTGCATTTTATGAACCTTGAGACTCTAGACGATTCTTTTTTTTTTGTGCTGAAGATACCATAGATGATTCTACTATTGATCTTTTGCAAGCTAATTTTCCGTAACTCTGTGTGCTACATATATGAGTTTTTATGAAATTTTAAGAAGTTGTAACATGTCAAATTACCATACTTTTGATGGTCACTCACCCACCCATGAATGTTCCGAAATCTATGTATTAAAAGATTTACTCTAAATCTGTATCCTTAGTGCTTGCTTGATGGTAACTTATTAGTGATCTGATTTCGTTGAAAGTTATATGACGACCTCATCAGTCAATCTGATGCTCCTTTTCGTGATCATTTGCAGTGACGACTTGTAGGTGCCTGCAGCTGCAATGCTGCAGCAACATGATCGGCTGCAACATGGACATATCTAGCAGCAAATTGACGGAGCAAAGCACAGGCGCACTCCATACAGCGAAGTGTTATTGAGTTCCTGGCAAAATTTTACCAAGGGAAAGAGATCGTGTGTTTAATAATAGGAAAGTGAGTGAGAGATGACCTCTTCCAAAATTTTAACGGGCCTTTTATTGGTACCGATAGGCCCATCATGTCCCAGGATTCTAATCACCACTCAGCCCATAGCCCACTCAAATGTCCAGCGCAGACGGACTCAGCCCATGGACACCCCCATGATCCATCAAACGCGACGGAGGCCAGCCCGCCCAACCCGATCCATCTCGTCTCGCTCCGCTCATCCTCGACGCCGCCAGTGTGCTCTGCTCGTTTGACAGTTATTGCTTTCCTGCCGTGCTCAGGGGCTCAAGGCGAGTCTCTAGGGAAGCGTTGCCAGACGCCGCCACCATCTCCGATATCCGGCTCGTTGGCAAGTTACCCAAAGAAGAAATAAAGATCGGTTTACTCAAAAGGGCCTTAGTCCAAATTTTTTTACTAAAAGAAGAAAAATTCAGCCTGTTCGTCTGGCTGCTTTGCAGCGGCTGTTTTGCAGCAGCTACAGTGTTTTAGTT
>LAPY01001229.1:47099-73806 GCA_000970635.1 Eragrostis tef
TTTTTCTGCAGCCGCGGAGCCTGCCGAACAGGCTGAATAAGATTGGTTTCAATCCTGAGTCAAGACATGATACGAACTGGCAGTATAAACAAAACTGGTAATGAATATGGAACCAGTACTGCAGCTTACCTGCACGCAAGCATCTCGTTAGTCCATCGCCATGACATATGCGCTCCATCCCCAATGAACAGCAGATCGTCCAGCAGATGGCACAGCAGCGTGGCGTCATCCTCATCGATAAATGATGACTTGGGCAGTAGGGTCATTTGCCCAGCATCACCAGACAGTATCGTCCTCATGCACTTTCCATCTATATTGAGCTCGATTGAGTTGCGGCAGAGCTCGATTCAGCAGACTTTCCATCTATGTCTCCGGATTTTCCTCTTGGCTCCTGCCGTGGTGCCGCTTCCCAGTGGCGCTACAGGGTCCGACGATTTGTTGAGCATTGAGAATGGTTGGAGACTCAGAGAAGGAAGGAAGTGGGACACATGCGCGTGGCAGTTGCGAGCGAGAAGGGCACTTGCATAGAGCCATGCAAGAGGCAACATCTCTCTCCTCTCTCCTCCGATTCAAAAACAAAAATAAATCCAAATGCATTTAAAAATGAAAATGAAATTGATAGAAATTGTTCCAGATATAGTTTTTTTTATTTAACATCAATGACTTGGCACTTGGCAAGGATTTGAACGTAAGCAAAAGAAACAAGAGAATATAGCTTTATAAAATGTTGAGACTTGTGTGGTGTTAATCTCCTCAGGGGAACTATCTTTTTTAAAAAATAATGACCTCAAAGGAGCCTATGCCCGATTATCAGATGTTGTGCAGCACCTCCATCTGCTCTCAAATGTCCGGCAACAAAATAAAGCACACATGACGATATAACCAACATAGTTTGATGAAACGCATTTTAAGGACCAATCCTATTACTAAATTACCTCCATCCATGATTAGGGAAATTTTGGATGACCAACACCTCCATGATTTGGAATGCATTCTTCATCGTCCCCATGTCCTACTCACTCATTTGTAGTTGTGCCCAGAACCGGAGCCAATGCGTGCACCGATATAGTACTTATAAAGAAGTTTTATTTGGAGATTTGTCAAAAATCACATCATTCCTACTAAGCCAAATAGCCCAACATAAAGAAGATGTCTCAACTAATTGTTGCCTTGTTAATTTTTTTCCACCCTAGCAAGCCAATTGCGAAATAAATTAGTTATGCTAATCGATGGAAAATCTTGAGAGGAACCATATGTATAGTCGTGGGATTGGATTTAGATCCATATCCAAATAGCAAAGTCCAAATCAAGTCCAGTTGAGAAAAATCCTAATCCAGTCCAAATCCAGTTGAGAAGTCCCAACGTCCAATCCAATCCAAGTCCATCCAACTATCCATGGACCAACTAAGCTTATACCTAGAGCACGTCGCCCGTCATAGATCAAGGTAGATCACGATTTAATCTAGGCTTATCAATTTGCATAGAGTAGCTGACAGTCATACCCAGTCACCTTTGAAAATTTTAGTTAATTTTGACAACAAATTAAGTGTGAACGCGAAGGTTTAATGTTAGGGTCCGGCTCTTGACGTGGGTCCCATATATAGATAAAGTTGTACAGAATTGCACAAAGTAGCAAGCCGTCATGTTGAGTCAACTCTAAAAATTTGGGCCGATTTCAATGAAATTTTTAGGTGTGAACACGAAGTTTTAGTTTTAAGGTCCAACTCTTAACGTGGGTCTCACATATAGTATTGTTGCGTTGAATAGTATGAAGTAGATGACCGTCATAGTAAATTATTCTAAACAAATTTCAGTTAATTTCGACGAAAAATTAAGGTGTGAACCCAAAGTTTTAGTTTTAGGGTCCGGCTTGTGATGTGGGTCCCACGTATAGATATAGCTGCATCAGTTTGCACAAAGTAGCTGACGGTCATAGTGAGTAAGTTTAAACAAATTTCAGTCGATTTCAACGAAAAATATAGTGTGAACATGAATTTTAAATTTTAAGGTCCAACTTTTGACGTGGATCTATAAAGCTAAAGATGATTCAATGTTAATCCAAAGGACAGTAATTCGTATGGATATTGGAGCCTACATCCATACACATCCAAAGTCCAAATGAATCCAATCCACTTGAGTCCAATATGAAAAAGTCCAGTTGGACTCTGGACATTGAAAATCTAGTCCCATGTCTACATATTTATTGTGAAAGTGTGATATTCCTCTTATTCACATATAATATAAAAAAATTCAAACAAAGAAATGCATTTTAATTCGTTCCTTATTTGAGTGAAATATCACGTAAACATTTCGTTGATATACAAGTGGATACATGAGTTGTTGACGCTATTTTAGCAATAAGAGAAGAAGCTATAACATTTGCATAAGAAGGATGACTAAGATGGTTATTCCCCAAGGCTACTAGTACCAACAGTCATTATGTTTTCCGGTCACAACTATATAATTACAAGAGAATAAGTACATCGACATAAAATTGAATATCAAAAGATGGAAAGAAAGTGTTAAGAGGTTGAGACAAAATTAGTATACACATTGGCTAAAATTGCATATTCTGTGTACTGTGAGGAGTCGAAAATTAGTATGTAGTTTAAAAATGTTCTTAATTATTTTCATGCACTATAATTAATTACATTGTATATTTTATTTAAAAATTGGAAACTATTTAACAGCCTATAAAGTTGTTATTTTGGGCATTAATAGTTCTGATCCAGATGACCTACCGGTCTGAAGATCTTGATTAGGAGATTGTTCAAGCACAGCACCAAACAGAATGTTCAATATTCAATTTGGAAAAAATGAACTGATGAAACTCAGTAATGAGATTTTTTGGCCGGTCCTATTGAATTCAGCCTTTCTGTCATGAAATCATTTAGTGACTTTAGTAGCAAAGCCAGACGATCCTGATCCCCATGTCACCACAATTTGCTTGAGCGGTTGGAATTTGAAGCTCAATATTTGCATGATGATAGTTGACACAAACACTTAATTATGTCAATACTATTTACAAAATTTAATATAGCAATTAATGATACATCCATACAAATGATATCAAAAAAAATATTTTGTAATTATCTTAACATAGTTTGTTGTGTGGGCTATCATCATTTAAAATACGAGCTTCAAATTAAACGTATACGCCAACAAAAAAAATAAAATTAAAAAAAGATTGCATCAAATGTAATTGTTTGGGAGAATAAATCAAGCTAAAATTCTTTTTAGGAGGTGAAACATACAAAGTAAATTATTCAGAGGAGTAAAATAGACTTTGCCCAGTTGAAAAAGTGAATTATGCAGAAGTAAGACACTACGGTGATTTTCTCCGGCAATATGTTTGATCTTGACCTACTGAATTTCCATGTGCCAACACGAAGGGTCTCATCTTGTTTAAACATGAGCAGTAATAATAACTATATTTGCATCTGTAAAGCGTTTGGTATGTTTATCACAATTTTAACATGTGCAAAAGTTAATGTTGACATTATAACACATTATCTATACTATAAAGATCAAGTTGCCCCCAGATTAAGTGTTACCAACAAAATATCTATCCACCATATAATCAAGCAGAAAATACTAAAATATTCATACACAGTTCTGAAAGATTCATCAAGATGAAAGAACTAAAATAAGTATGTCAATGAAATATGTATCCTACACGCTGGCCACGAATAAATTGATAATATATAGATAAGAGATTTCAGAATTTAGATGAAAACAACGTCCTGTTGGGAACCTGGGCAAGGTTGATTTTTAGGCATAAACTTGTTCAGGTTGATATTCGTTCTTAGGTATCATACATTGGATCCTATACTTGTGGGTCCAGTTTAAGAAATTTCTTCAAAAGTTTCAAGGCAACATTATTAGCTTTAATCTTTTGTGTGTAGTGAATCATATAGTCAAGTTATGCCGCATTAATTGTACTAAAATTTCTATACATCTGAATTTGGACTCGATAATGGTTTTTGGTTGTATATCAAAAAGTTTATTTTCCCGAGAAAAAATACTCGAGCATGGACTAATCATAATTATCCATCTTTCTCATGTTCTACAAAACCACCTAAGAATATATGTTGAGGGGTCAAATCTTCGTACGTACGTGCACGTGACAGTCTGTTGTAAAGTGTCGATGATAAATTATCACGAAGTCCTAATTAACTTTACCGTACTCCACTTCAATTCCTGCCGACCAAAATAAATAACCCACATATTATCATACAAGTAGATCAGCATCATTAGGAGAGCCATCAACACAAACAGGGAAACATCTACGTTCTTCACGTGCCTTCCACTGGCGTTATTCTCCAACTTACCGCAAGCTGACAATGCAAAAAGGAAAACGCTGCTTTGTATAAAATTTTATTACTCGCACCAGCCCACTGGATGGCATCATTCAGACTTAGGGTTGCTTTATCAGAACAAGTTGATATATAAAGTATTAATGAGATAATAAATAAAAAGACCAGATCTTGAGATAGATTTTCTTTGTGCGGCATACCAGAACTTCGGGGTCTAAGGTGAAAACATTTTATACTCGAGGTGCTTAATGGAGAAGACCCTCTCAACTCTTTATATATCTAGTAACTCCTTTGTCCACGGCCAGAAAGCTACCTTGACTAGGCTGGAGCCCGGAGGCATGGCCACGCTGGTGAACCTCCGTGCCATTTTGCCGTACCTGGAATTTTGTCAGAGTGTGGTCAAAGGTATAAATCGTGTCCGGAACAATCAATGAAGAAAAAGTTTGCCAGTTGATGCTATATACTCTCTCTGCTTCAAATTACTTGTCATCCTGGCTATTTACCAGATTCATTAAACATTTTCTCAACCTAGACAACTTATTTGTTCAAATTCATTGAATATTCTATAAATGTGGATACCCAAAAACACTCCCAAAATGCCAAGTAACTTTGACGGAGGGACTATACTTTTGATGGATAGTCACCACAATATAAACATTTCCAGAAGAAAAATATTTCAATGATATATTTTTGATCATTGGATACAATCATCCATGCTCTGGCCCAAAATGGAGAAAGACCTTAATCATAGGTAGGACAACAAAAATTCAGTGATACTTGTGCCCCTTGAGGCGTATCTTCTCTACCTTATCGCTGTCTCATGAATGCCCTTTGTTTTGTTGTAAGAAAGTCCATTATGATTGTTGATTTCACGATAAATCTAGTACATCACTTTTATGTTGTTTATTTTATTTTTTTTTGTTATTGATGGTTAAAGTTTAAATGATTTGACGACAAACCTAAACATTATATTATGTCTAATAAAAAGGGCATGCATTACATTTATCACACCATCTTAACTTTCCTGTAAATTCGCTCGTGTAAAGTGTCCACAGTACAAAATTTCAAAATGTGCCTGCCAGAATAAAGTACCCAAATCATACAAATAGTAGATCAGTATCATATTAGAAGAGAGAGAATCCGAAATAAGAAACATACTCGTGCCTCACGTGCATCGAGTGGCGTTGTCTCCAATCCGTCTAGGAAGGAGGTACCAACCGACACAAGCTCACGATGCACCAGCCCACTGGATGGCATCATTCAAAGGTAGGGTCGCTTTTCGTCAGAGCAAGTTGAGATTTAAATCTATATAGAAGATTAGAGCTTGGGATAGATTTTCTTTGGGCGATATGCCAGAACTTTGAGGGCTGACGTGACAACATTTTATCCTCGAGGGGCTTAATGGAAAACAACCTCTCAATTCTTTATATATCTAACCCCGTCGTCCTCGGCCAGAAAGCAGCTTCATATCACCAGTGTAGAAGCAATGGCGCACGTCGTTGGACGCATGGTCGTGCTCGTGGCCCTCCTCCTCACCATGGCGCCGTGCCTAAGCACAGCCTTGGGGGACTCCGTATTTGGCCGGAAAGCTGGCATTGCCGACGAGGAGGCCACATATTCCTTGGCTGCTGGGAAGAAGATTACCGGGCGTTACGTCGTGATCTTCGACGGCGGCAGCACTGGGAGCCGGGTGCACGTCTTCAAGTTCAACAAGCGGATGGACCTCGTCAAGATAGGAGACCAAGTCGAGTTCTTAGAAAAGGTTTGTGATGTTGTGTTATTAGTAGATTCTACTTATTAACTCGGTATTCTTCCCATTCTTCCTCGAAAGAAGTCTATTTTACTCTCGCACGCTATATATGTTCATAGTTTACTTAATCCCATGTGCTATTTTTTAGTTTGCTTTTAACCTGGCCCCACATTTTGGAAAATCAGTGCAGTTTACTCCTTTGGAAGTTAATTAAAACTGCGTTTGCTTAGTTACTATTTACCTGGAAGGGTTTTAGCTTGGGTGCTTTTACTGACTCGGTGCGACATGTGTGCATTCATATGTGGCGCTGGCCGCATGCTAGTCATCGAGCTGTTCCAGTACAGTGCAGCTGTTTTTTTTTCCGAAAAAGAGTACAGTGCAGCTACGCAGCATCACCTTCCCCCGAAGCCGGGCTGCTGTGAGAGGTGCATATTATGATAGTTGATAACCTGATTAATTTGTGTTAGTTTGTAGCGGTGGTCTCATATTTCATTGTTTTCATGATCAAGTTTATCCTGTTGTTTTTTGCTACCGCCCCTCACGGCTCAGTAATACAAGGATGCACAACTCTCTTGCGAATCCAAAGAAACAACTTGTCAACTGCCTTTTTCCTCTATTATTTCCTTTTTATTAGGTATAAAAAAATAAGATATAAAAATTGTTGTATCCTCAGATATTTGCAACCCAAAAGCCTGAATATTTTTGTTGCCACTAAGTCAGTCACAATTAGTTTTTTGTTAGAGAAAATGTTTTATTTACAATTCCAAGTAGGCTGATGTAACTCTCTAAGGTACGTTATGAACTTTTTGGACTTGTTTACAACGTGTGGATTTTCTACATTCTGAAGGTAGCAATATTTTTCCTTGCAACTGATGACAAACTTACCAGCTAATAGTTAAGAGTTAAGACAATGATATATGCAGGTAAAGCCTGGGCTGAGCGCATATGCTGGTAAACCCCAGGAGGCAGCGAAGTCCATATATCCTCTCCTTGAGAAGGCAAAGGCCGTGGTACCTTAGTGGCTTCAGAAAAGAACTCCCCTTAAACTAGGGGTAACTGCTACAAAAAGCTTTTAATTGCATTTTGATTGACCTTTCTTTGAAAGTTGATGGACGTTTAAGTAGTGAATGACTAAATTTGCAGGCAACAGCTGGGTTAAGACTTATTGGAGATGAGAAATCTGAAGAAATTCTTGAAGCGGTAATTTCACATTCTCTTCCTTGTGGCTTGTATGTACCTTTTACTTGCTTATAAATACAAACTGCTACATATTCGTCTTCAGGTCCGTGATCTTGTCCATAGCAAGAGCAGATTCCAGTATAACCCAAAATGGATCACTGTCCTCGAGGGGTCTAAAGAAGGATCATATCTATGGGTATGTTGAACTTTGCATGGTTTCCAATGGCTTTTCTTGAGCACATGTTCTTAGGCATTGATCCCAGATGTTCACTTTCATGACTCCTTTATACATAATACTTTTACATTTGTGACAGATTGCCTTGAACTATCTGTTGGGTAAGCTAGGTGGGGACTACTCAAAGACTGTAGGCGTAGTTGACCTTGGAGGTGGATCGGTGCAGATGGCATATGCCATCTCCGATGCAGCTGCTGCAAACGCCCCTGCAGTGAGGGACCCTTATGTTACAAAGGAGTACCTCAGTGGAAAGCAATACAACCTTTATGTCCACAGGTTCATTAATTTAAATCACATTTTTATTTTTAATCGTTTTTTATGATATGGGGTTGGCAACTATGGTAAACATATTTGTCAAGTTTGCGTTAATATTAGTATAATATTCATGATGTCCAGTGGATTTACTCTAACATTAAATTAATGTATGAAAATTTGGTCATCTGATTTTCCTTTTAAAAGAAAATTCGTCATCTGATCCATAAGAGAAGTAGGAATGCTTCTTCCCGTGGAGCTCACGGCCCATGATATTGCTTTTCGCAGTTATTTGCGTTACGGCCTTTTTGCCGCTCGTGCTGAGATTCTGAAGGTTGAAAAAGGACCATTTAGCGATTGTATACTCCGTGGATTCAGCGGTATGTCCTTTCCCCTTTTCAAAATGCATGAACATTTCCATTCTTCCAATAAAAAAACATTTCCATTCTTGCGTTGTCGTGATCCATTAACAGGATTATGTTTGGATTTCCAAAGGTACATACACCTACAATGGTCAGAATTACAGCGCGACAGCCTCACCAGATGGAGCAGTCTATGACAGATGCAGAGACGATGCCATCGCGGCCCTGAATCTAGGCGTGCGCTGCGAGGCGAAGAACTGCACTTTCAATGGAGTCTGGAACGGCGGTGGTGGCGCCGGCCAGGCAAGCCTCTACATTGCGTCATACTTCTATGACAGGGCCTCCGAGGTGGGGATCGTTGATGCCAATGCGCCCAACGGGAAGAGTACTCCGGCGGCGTTCAGAGACGCTGCGCTGAAGATCTGCCCACTGAGTGTCCAGGAAGCCAAAGCTGCGTATCCTAACGCCTGGGGTCCAGAGTTCCTCTGCATGGACCTCGTGTACCAGTACACACTACTTGCGGATGGATTTGGTGAGTAGTATAGCTAGCATGCGTATGATACAGTTTGTTTTTCCTAAGATATATATTTTGCAATAATACAATATTTCTAGCTGACATGGTCGATATTGCGCAGGCTTGGAGCCGACCAGAGAGATCACAATCGTGACCAAGGTGAAGTACGGAGAGTTCTATGTTGATGCAGCGTGGCCCTTGGGCCATGCGATAGAGACCTTGTCTTCCCAGAAGCTGAATCAGCTACAATGATGCGTGTGTTACTACCTGTTCGCCTCGCTGCTTTGCAGCAGCTACAGTGTTTCAGTTATTTTTTCTGCAGTCGCAGTCGCTACAGTGTTCGCAGTTATCTGCCAAACAGAACTGTTACGCTTTTCGTATTTGTATTTTTCTTTTTTTAGATGGTCCGTATTTGTATTTTACATTAATAATAACGATGACCTCAAACCACGGGATATCATGCCGATTGAGCATTTGAGCTGCAATTTATGTACTGATGAGCAGCTGCCCCCTCTGCGGATCCGATATACATTGATAATTGCAGAAGCGCCCACGGCTCCAAGTCCTTCTTTAATCATGCGGAAAATAAAAATAAATATTAACAAAATTTTAGATAAATAGTAACAAAACTTAAAGTATTAGGGTCAATTTGAGTTTTGAGCCACGTCACACCTCCAGGCCCCGTTTCAGTTGGCTCAAAAGAAGTTTTTGAACTTAAAAAAAAAGTTACACGATTCTCACCCTATGAGGTTATTGTTCGGCTTCTAAAAGGAATCTTTTTTCAGCACAGCACGTGCATCGGTGCTGAGGTAAGATAGAGCAGAAACACAATGAACTATACTCTAAACGAACGAAAACAGATTTAATCGATTAAATATACGCAATTTATGGTTGTTCTTGCAACACAACCTAGGGTTGTTAGTTTTTTTAGCACTAAATTTTAGAAAGCTCTAAACAAAGAGAATTTAATACTAAATAAAGTCTAATGACAAAACCTAAAACCTTTTTACAGATAGGTACATCTTTGCGAGACGAATCTAATGAGTCTAATTAATCTATGTTTTGCTACATTAATACTAAAATAATGTTACAGTAACCATCGTCTAACCATGGCTTACTTACCTTCATTAGATTCGTCTCGCGAATTAGACAAGAGTTCTGCAGTTAGTTTTGTAATTAAACCTTATTTAATACTCTTAAATGATAAGATTCTTTTGTTTAGATCCCTCTAAATTTTAAGAACCCTGCTATAGGTCCGACCATCATGTCCGACTTTATACCGACTCCAGTGGGAATAAGAAACAATCACTTGGAAGATTAAGCATGCATCTGCCGTTGATTTATCAGGGTCGGTACAAAGTCGGACAACACAGTCGGACCTACAGCAATTCCGAAATTTTAAACACCTGTGAAACGAACACTCCGTGGGTGAGAATTTGTAACGAAAACACTTATGAGTGTTGATCTAATTTACCGTTACATATGGTTTTTGCAGGTCTATTATCTTTTAAAAAAAATCGCAATAGAACGCCGTTAGGCACACCAGCACCACGCCACGTCACCATCACTTAGCCCAGCTGTGTTGTCGCTCCCTCCGAAAAATCCATCCCCCCCGCCGGTTCCCGCCTCCTCACCTCCAAACCCGCCGCCGGGGGCGCCTCCGCCATCGCCTCTCTCCGATGACGCCGTCCCACACCTCTGGCCCCGTGGGAAGCGCCGCTGCGCGGAGGGCGGCGACCTTCGCAGGCGCGAGCGTGTTCCTGTCGCGGAACCTGGTGGCCCCCGAGGTGTTCGACGCCGTGCACGACGCGCTCCGCCTCAACGGCGCCGAGGTCTTCCTCTGCGCCGATCCCGGGCGCACGGGGCCCCTCGACTTCCACGTCATATCCTCCTCCTCCCACGTACGCGCCCTTGACTTGATCTCCCTCCCCGCGCGAACCCGTTTCCCAAATCCCTAACTACTAATGTTCGCTCCTGTTGCTCTTCTGCAGGAGAAGTTCGCCGATTTGAAGGCCAAAGGCTGCAAATTGCTAGGTAATGTGACTTGATTTTGTGCAGTTTTGGGAAATGGGTGCTGAATGTTCTCGGATGGCTTTGAAGTTGTGCTATTAGCTTTCTAACCAGTGGAATTAGTCCAGATCCCAGTTAAATTAGGCCAAACTGTTTTGAATGCCGTGATAATTCGAAGCTCCGGTTTTGCATTTGAGAAGGTTATTATGTATCTGTGATCACATGTGCAATGTTTAGGGCCTGATTGGTGAAGTACATAATTATGCTGAAATTAGTTACTTTATTTTGGTGTTTTTCTGGCTCGTTTGTCAGATTTTTATAGGTAGATTAAGGTTTGAGAGCTCATTGGTTGCCAGGTCTGTTGCCTTCAATGTGATTGACAAAAAGTGCTGAGCTGCTGATGTTTACAATGTGGAGCTCAAATTTGTTGAATTAGATGGTTGATGTACCGGTCTTATTAAAATTAGAACCATTTGGGCAGTAGTTGAAACAATGGTAGTAGTTATGCACCTTTGTAGCTAGGAGTGGCAACGGCCGGCATATGGGGCAACAAAAATCCTTAGTAACAACCTCCAATTAACCACACAAGGATTGGCTAGGCGGTGTTTGAATCCTGGATTGCTACAGATAACCTTTTTGCTTAATGCATAACATTGTTTGAATTTGGCTGTTTGTTGTATTCCATTTGTAGAATGCCTTGGTTTGAAGAATGAGGACCTTGCATCATCTGCCCTGTTATAATTGTTGTCTGTTCTGATGGACAAATTTTATTAATATATTTGGTTACATGCTATTTGATGACCTGAATTAATATATATCAGTGTACCTTGTTTGTTCCAATGCACATTATGTCAAAGGCCCCAATTTACTCTGTGTTTTGCGAAGGTTTCATTCTTTAGTATTGAAACTTCTAGACACTTGTTTATTGATTAGATTTTAGTTTGTAGCTGTATGTTGTAATTCTTAGCCAAAAAAAGAAAGAAATATAATAGCCAAGATGATATTATCTCACTTGTTAATGATGAAAATGATCTTAAAACCGTGTGGATGCAATCTATATAAGGCTTTTATTGCCTTAGAACAAGCCAAGTAAAGCTCTGATCATTTACCTGTTTGTCTATTTTGTGAGACTTCTTTTTGAAGAAAAAAAACAGTTTTCCATATTAATGTGGAGCCCAAAATGTCATGTTTTTGTGCTGTAGTGGATAAAATAATCCATAGTTGTAACCACAAAGCAAAACCGTAGTTCTAGTTTTGACAGCAGTTTTGCCTGAAGTGTTGTCAATAAGATCATCTTTGATTTTTGACAGGACCACAGTGCGTTCTTTCCTGTGCTAAAGAACGACGTTTCCTACCTAAGCAAAGTTATACTTGTTGCCTTGCTATGGATGGGGTTAAGATACTCTGTTCAGGATTTGAAAAGGCCGAGAAGGTACACATCCACAACTTATCCTTTCCTGAAGGTTAAGATTGAAGAATTAGTGACAGCCATGGGAGGTATTTTGGAAACTAATCGCTCCATGGATGTGAACTTTGTTATCGTGAAGGATGTCATGGCTGTTAAATATAAAGTAAGTTATGCTAGAAGCTGTTGATACAATATGATTTCCACTCTGGCTGGTGTAAGTTATGCTTGCTCTACATTCAGTATGGGTTGCTATATAGCACATATATCATGGGTAGTAGTTCTTTGTGACATCAATACAGATAATGGTGTTTAGTTTGTCTATGTACACCATGGTGCTATCCACAACTCGATAGTCAGTTTGATCAATTCATGCAGCCCCTTTATGCTTCTAGAAACATTAAAATTCTATATGGTGTACTATACCCTGTTTTCATTGTTTATTTTGTCAATGTTTCTCTCGCATTGCTCTTCTATGCTGTCTATGCTGCAGAATCGAAGTTTTTAAGGTCATTGTTATATTTTCTAGTGAATAACCCACCCCATACCTACAGTAAAATGTACTCCCTCCGTTCAACATTACATGTCATTCTAGCCTCACCCAATTTTCTCAAATTACATGTCATTCTCACTTCCCAATGCACCTTTCTCTCTTCCCAATACAAGATTCTCTCCTTCCACTACACCTCTATCTCTATCTCTCTCCTCCTCGTTTTCAGTTCACCAACCTTTTCTACCTCTCCTTAATTCCCATGCCCAGAGCCAGAATGACATCTATTTCTGAACGGAGGGAGTAAATTATAAGACACTGGAATGCCATACTAAGCCTCTATGGGGAATTCTATGGATCTGACTATATATTTCAATTTATGTCTAGCTCACCACAACCAAAAGAAATTTTGCTTCTAGGTTATCGGGTCTGTAGAAACTTAGTCAAAAAAATTGCCTTAATTTTCTGTTATGTTGATGTTAGTGTTGGATAATCCTCGTGTGTTAGTTAGTGTGAGTCATTTGTTTTTCAGTCATGTCTGTTTGTTAGTTCAGTTTACTTGCAGAACGCGTCAGTCAAGCCTGGGAGCTATTCTTCCGGCTGTTAGTGGGTGTGCACCATGTCTGGGCATGCTGGGTTTGTAGTGCCACTATGGCCTGTTAGTTCGGCCACTACGGCCAGGTCTTTCCTTTGTAATCGCTGTTATAAATAAAGGAGTAAACAGAAAACGTAGCAAGTTATTAGTGCTGCATAAACCTCTGTCTTCCACATTCGTTTTGTCTTTCAGTTAGCACTTCGGATGCTGAGAAAAGCTGTTTGCTTAAGCTAATGAGGGTTGATTAATTACAATGATTCTGGCAGGTCACCTGTTTTTGTACAGTTCGATGTAGCTTTTTGTACCTAACTATGTTGATATCGTATGTTACTAGTATGTGTGAAGGCTCTTACGCTGTATAAATCTAACAAGAATAACTGCGCGCTACAGTTAGTGCATTTGAACTTTGCACTTGGAATCGAAGAAAAAAAAATGTTGCAATGCCATTATCGACCAGCATTTGTACTCCTATGTTGTGGGCCTATGACTAGTAGGGCTGGGATTTATTCTTCTTTGTTTTTTCCCCCTGTTTGCAGTGGGCTGTGAATACCTTAAAGAAGCCTGTTGTCACCATCAACTGGTTGGAGCAATGCTGGATTGAACACCGTGTTGTACCTCATGAACCCTACAGGATTCTTCCTTTTACTGGGTTGAATATTTGCGTAACCAAACTGAATCAAGGTAACTCCATTTGTATTTTTATTCAGCTTTGTATTAGAGGTGAGTAACATAGTACTTCCTCTGTGATGCAATGCAACCAAAAACCACTTTACTTACGGCTAGTGGGTCTTTTTCATGATTTTGGAATTCAACAGTGTCAAATGTCCAGTGGTCAAGGTGAGAGTTGATGCTGGTAAAATTGATTTCTTCATTCTTTTGGTATCTTTTCAAAACCATCAATAGCCAGCTGAGATTAAAACATGTTTTCAAGTCCCAGGAGTGTTGCCTTCTAGTTTTTAGCAGATGTGTTGCTGGGTTTTGTGGAGGTTGGGTAGGATTTGTACCATTCTACTCCCGGTAGAAATCGACCAGAAACCTGTTGTCTCCGGCTTGAATAGATGTTAGCCTACAATACGTGTCATAAAAAAAATTCCCAAAATGTGGGCCCTTACTTATACATAAAAATATTTAAAATTTATATGATTTTCCTTATAAATCCACTATCAAATTGACTTCTATGTTTCCATAATTTCATTAACTTTTATACCATATGCTAAGATAATTGTCACAAATGTGCACTGGAAACTGTGTAAATTTGCTATATTATGACAAGAAAATTAGACCTGTGGTAATATTTCTGTCGGAAACTAGCAATTGATCCAAGTGCAAGGTAGTGAACTGCGTACTATAGGCAAAGAGATCACAACTATGAGCCATTCTAAGGTACTGTCACTAGTTTCGTAATGGGAAATACATGTGAACACATAAACCTTTTCTTTTGGATGACCATTTACTTCGTTATTGATTCTTTAGATTTCTTTTATTTGATCAGATGAGCGGAAGAAACTGGAAAAGTTAATATTGCAGAATGGTGGCCAGTTTTCACCCAGTCTTACACGGAAGTGCACTCATTTAATTGCAAATATATCCTTTGATGCTTTCTGCATTTAATGTTTTATATTTGAGAATACATGTACAAGTACCATACTTGTTTGGCTCCTTGTTTGCGTGCAGCAACAGAAGAGATAAAATGTAAACGAATGTAAAACTATTTTAAACTTCTATGAGTGCGGGGAAACAAAATAATCAACTACAGTATAGTACTCTGTTGAGAATGTTAATTGCTGTGTCCGATAAAAAGTTAATTGCTATCTGATTTTCTATTATTTATTACAAAAAACTTGGAGAAATTTTTCTTGACATGTTATTACGAACCTGGAGGTGACAAATATGTCGTGGCCCATAGATGGGGAAATATCCACATTGTTACCCTGAGATGGGCTGAGCAATGTGTTGCTCGAAGAGGTTATTTTGCTGCTGCTATTTGTTTATTGCTCCTGTATATATAAGTTATAAATCTTGTAGGGTTAAACTAACTTGTTGAACCTATTTTCTGAATGAAGCTTGCGTTGATGAAAATAGCTACCTCGTTTATCAGAATTCATCTGCTCTCAGTGGTATAAAAAGTTCCCTTAAGGATCAACACAATCCAGAGATCAGTAGTGCAAGTGCAAGTTTTCAACCTGTCACAACAACATCAGTCGATGATTCAGTATCAACCTCACAATTTGTGCCAACGTCAGTTGGTGATGCTGGACAGAACAGCAACACTGATATTGTTAGCGCATCTTGTTTCCAAGAGACAAATGCAATGCATGTTAGTCATGTGGCTGAGGACTCCGAGGCAGAAAATGATGATCTATATTTATCAAATTGCAGAATTTCTCTGGTGGGCTTTGATGAGAAAGAAATGTTAAGGCTTGTCATACTGATTCGCAATGGGGGTGGATCCAGGCATATTTTGCTAAGTGAGAAGCTTACTCATATTGTTCTTGGCACTCCTTCAGAGGAGTAAGTTCATGCAACTGTTTCTTCTGTATATCCTAGTTATTTTTTTTTCAATTGCTTGCAGTTGCAGCTGATGGCTCTTATTTCGTTTTGCAGCGAAAAAAGGGAGGTACGACGCCTGGCTGCTTGGGGTATAATTAATGTAGTAAAAGTAACGTGGTTAGAAGATTGCAGCAAAGCAAAAAAGGAAGTAAAAGTGTCACCGATTCATGTGGCGACTGACCTACTCTTGAAAGGTATGGAAGCACTCAAGCGTCACAATTTGCTGTATTTCAGATTATTGAAATGGATAATGTTAAAACTTAAATGTTCAAACATATATTGTCCTTGCTTGACTCTGCTTTCATTGTTTTTGTACATTTTGATTGCAGAATTTTCACATGTGAGCATGGAAAAATCTGCTGATACACGTGAAACAAAAGTTGCCAAAAGCTCGTGTGGAATCTTTCATGTCCCAACTGTGAATGACTCACATGGAAAAGAACTTGAAAAAGATGCGCCACCTGTAAGAAAACCAGCAAGAGGCAAACATGACAACATGGATAAAGCCCTGGCAGCCAGGTCTGCAAAATCAAGTCAACAGAAAGGAGTGGCCAGCTTGGGCGAGCACCGTCCCTCATCTCAAGTAACTGTTACAATGAATTTAGGAAGTAGCAAGTCCTCAAATATTTTCAGAGGAAGAACATTCGGTTTTTCATATTCATTTTCTCTTGACAAGGTATGCTGCTCTGCTAACATGTCATCCATTCCTTCTATTGCGATTTTGCCATCTATTCAATTTGATGGCTGGGACAATCAGGGTCAAAAGTTATTCATGCTGTCAAAACTTTCGAACATTTGCCAATTGGTCATCTTGTTTACAACTCACTCTACATTGAAGTTACTGTATGTAGAAGGCCAGAGCAAAAAAAAAAAAAAACTTATTTCTGTAGATAGTGTGTGTAGTATCTATTCTTTTGCCAAAGATTTAGTTTCCCAATTGCTTTTATTTCTTTTATTTCTGTTGACAAAGTGGCTTTATTCATCGGAATCAGAGACCTGAGGTTGTTGATTGGGTCAGAGAAGGTGGAGGCATTATCGTGGATAACATACAATCTACACCTGTAGAATTCATAATTGAATGCCATGGTCGAAGCAGCATGCCTTGTGACTTCTCCCGTTCGACTGTTGTTTCAACTCAATGGATACGCTCTTGTTTGGAGGTATGTGTTTCTGTGATCAGTGTCACTTCACTTGTGTTTCAAGTGGCAGACTGCCTTCTAATTCTTACATTTGAAATTTTATAAAGGAGGGCTGCTTGCAAGATGTTACAAATCATCCTATATTCTCGCCTTTGCGCTGTCGTATTCCATTGCCTGGGTTTGAAAATTTCCATTTCTGCATTTCACTATATGAAGAAAAAGAAAGGTGTCTTCTGAAGAACTTGTGCTTCACTTTAGGCGCTAAGTTTTCAGTAAAAGCAAGGAAGGGAGTGACCCATCTTATCTGCAAATTTGCATTCGGTCAAAAGTATGAGGCTTACTCCAAAAGAGGAACTCCATCTGTTACTGCAGAGTGGCTGTTTGAATGTGTAAAACAGGTGTTCATCTGACATAAAGTTCTGAGCATTTGTCCTACAGCATGGATGCTTAACCAGCTGGCAAATTTTCATTTCAGGATACAATTGTCTCTATTGATGACTTTCAGCCTAAACCACCCACTTCTCAGGACAAAGATGCACTGTGCACTGTCAGTCAATACTCCACTCAAGCAGCTAGATTTGATTGTTCTGAGTCTGAGCTGCTTACTGGATGTCAAAAACTGACAAGTGATCCAACAGACAACTCAGGTACTTGTTCATTGTTTGCACAATCTGTTGAAAAAAAAAATACTGCAAGCCCACCATATTTGCTCAGCAGGTATTGCCGCACCTAATGAAGAAACAAGTGCTCCTACTGTTAATAAAAGAATGCGACTATCTGCTTCTGGCAAGGTTGGTGATACATGCGAAAACATTGGAAGAACTGAGAGACAACTGGACAGTAGCTCTGTTCCTGATGTTGCTTATGCCATAGAGGTTCTATCATCCAAGGCAAGTCCAAACCAATTCATGCACTTTACTATACAAAGGACATCTTTTTTGGGACATCATGTAAAAATGCTTTGTGCCATTTCTAAATTGCAGATTCAGGATGTGCAATCTCCAAGGAGTGTATCCTATTTTGCTGGTGATCTATCATTTTTTGTTATTCACACCTTATAAATGCGCTACCATTGGTATTCTTAACTGGTCGTGCAGATTTTTGAACCTGACAATTCTGCTGTTGCTCAAGAGCAAAAAGATACACACTCTTTTGGCATATCAAGGAGCTGGCTAAACATGTAAGTTGTTGCAATGTATAATTTTGCACGCACATGCTTGGCTTGATTGGAATATCCTTTTTTTTTCTGTAAAATTCCCTTAAGCCTGGATGTGCGCTCTTTTGGAACCATTGGAATTACCATTTTAATAGCCAAACTAGGTTGATACATGTCCATTTCCTGAAGCAAGGAGTATTCATACATTCAATCATCATGTCTGCTCACTAATGCCTTCATTTACAATGGTAAAGTATATATTTGCAGAAACGAGCATGTTTCACAAGTCCCCTTACTGGTAACTGCTGTCTGTTTCCTCTAGGCAACAAAAGCAAGACAACACCCCAGTCGCGAAGGTTCAAAGCTTAAAATCCTCCCCAGCCCCCTCTCCAGTTCCCGCTCCCTACTATCCTTTCAGTGAGACGCAGACAGAGTCACAGGTGAGCGATCCAATAATCAACATGATCGGCACAGCAGTTAACATGTGACAGCCCTGTCCAACTCATTTGAATTCTGTTTTGTATCCAGATTGTTGGATATGAAGAAGATTTGACTGGCAGGCAGAAGTGACAGGGTTCGTTCTCAGAGCATTAACGGCGACTCCATCAAATGAGATGCCTTGAGCTACTTAGGTGATGAATTAGCACATCTTGCTTACAGCCAGAGCTATCCAGCAAGGTAATGGGCGGAAAATATATTTGCTCCTTCCTTGTTGGCCGTGTTTCAATGCCGGCAACGTGGAGTCTGCAAATCTGGAGGCCAACTCACACCCAGAGGATCTACGCCTGTCGCACAAATGGAGAAGAAAAAGATTCACATGGCAGTGCAGTAATTGAAGTGTATGCAGAGCCCGCAGTTCTGTATCAGTGGAGAGCACGGTCAAAAACTCTGGAAGCTATGTTGGCTGTGCCGCGTTATCCTCTAGTATTGACATATACAAATGAGCTTATATGTTGAGTGTTGTCTATCGCCGGTGGTTTGATGTATCTGAGCATGTCAAAGAATCTGTACTAATGTAGCAATTTGATGTCTACCCTGTTTTCCTCATTGTTCTATGTCTTGTTCTGTGGGGAAGTATTGTGTGCAAATAATATGTCTTATCCAATGGTACAAACAGGGAAATCTAAAACCAAAATACCGAAAAAAACAGAGTCCCTATCAGCTCCTATAATCTCGAGATACATCCATCACTTTGGTCGTAGTGTGTTGCTGTTGCATATTACTGATAAGAAAGAGAGCTGACATGTGTCAATGCTCATACATAGATTACTGTTGATGATGTCTATTATCTGAGCAGCGAGGAAGCAATGATCAATCGATTTCTGACAATTTAATTCCTAAGCTCGTGGGCCGGCTCAAGCCAGCCCGAGCTTATTATCAAACCGAGTCGAGCCTGATTCTTGGCACGTTTACTTAATAAGACGAGCCGGACCAAGCCGCCTTGCTAGCGAGCTTTTCCGAGTCGAGGTCTTTTGTTTTTTAGATAAATTGGAGCTTAGATAAATTGGAGCTTTCATTGCTTAGACATAGGCTAGATTACATTCAGGTTCAAGGAATCACAGTAGCGCCGATGGAGCATCATTTTGCCACTCTTCCACCGGTGAGCTACGCGAGACAAGTCTTGCACACTCATGAGCTACTTTATTACATAGACGATTAACAAAGACAAACCTGAACTCTACCATGCTCCGGCTGAAAACATCAATCTGCTGCAAAAGTGTGGTGGATTCTTGAACACTGCTGGTTCCTATGCTTCCTCAAATTCACAAGTTCTTGGCAATCTGACTCAAGTTAGATTCGCTGGATTCCTTGCTTTAGAGAATTCCATCTCGCGCCGCTATTGCTTCAGCTGTCAGGGGATCAAGGCAGTTCTGCCACCATCTACCCAAACCCCTGCTCCTGTATGATCACACAGCACCACTCCTGATGCCGCATTCATGACTATATTCCCAAAAAGCTGCGTCTGTATTACATTTGATCCACCCCTCCACCGGCGGCGACCACCTTAGCACTTGTGACCTCGACACATTCGTCTTCTCCTTTTGATTCAACTGCCAGAGATCAAAAGCAGTATCGCCCGCCCAGTAGATAGCCTGCTTCATAGGTATTTGTGCTCCTCCATGCTTTCTTTTATTTCTCCCCATCCACAAGGTCCACATGCCTCACAGAATTACTGAAGTTTCCTTCGTTTCCGAGTCGAGGTCTAAGGAACCGAGCCGAGCCGACTCGTGTCCCTGGTTTGAAAGGTTCTCCTAAATCCTAATAACCTAACCCATCCCGCACATACCTAAGCTATTTCCTCATCGAATCATTGATGCCGTGCGGCGCGTGTGGATGCGCTTGCGGCGAGGCCTCCAGGGAGGACGCGGTGGCCGCGCCGCAGCTAGACCTCGATGACGGACGGCCCGGGGGGCGTGCCACCGATTCGACGCCCGCGTGGAGAGACCCCTTGAAGGAGTGGGGGGAGAGGGCCGGCAACAGGATGATCAAGTTCTTCGTTCGGGTATTCTTTCGTCCACGCTCGCGATCAACATTTACTTCCCAGCCTCTCGTGTAATATGTTAATCGTTATGTTTGTTAACATATATAGTTTGTCAAATCCGGCCGAAACTGAAGTTTAATCTCGACGAAATCGATGCCCGGTTTAGCCACAGTATATGTGAATGCATACGGTTAGATGTACTAACATGTGCAGCGATGCTAGCTGCATTACGAAAGCTATACAGTTGCAGATTCACAACATGAGAGTCGGAGGTTTCTAATCACATGGAGGTTTTCAGAGCCGTCGTATTTGTGGAGTTTTTGTTAAATTTCTTTGCCAAGGTTCTTTATTTCATTTTAACGATAATGGAATTCATAAACAGATAGTTACAACTTACAATACAAGTAGGAAGATAAGATAGGTTTTTGGAGTTCGAACGATTTGAGTCATCGGAAAAGGCAGCCATGTGCCGTTCGTCTGAAAATAATGATCTCCCTGATGTAACTTCTATATAGAAGTAGAACCACGCTCAACTCCTTTGTCTTACTAGAATATTTTGTTATATATCACCCGGTAGCTTTTTTCAGAACCATCCAGTGGTGGAGTAGTTATATTCCTCTGTTATTTGTGTTGGTACGTTCGTCTTCTGTGGCATGTGCTGACTCAGGGGTTTGTGTGGTTTCCAGGGGATGCTGATATTACTTTGGGTGCATTTGTTCAACTCTATGAGAAGTTATGCAATCAGCTATGTCGGAGGAGATACATGGTTTAGTATGTTTGTTGTGCTTGCTGTTGCCGTACCTATAGCTGAAATCTTTTGCCTCGTGGGTCACATCATGACTATCCCCCTACGGGAACCTTCTGCGTTACTGTAAGGGTATATTGCTCAGTCTAAATATATTTCTTTTTGGTTGGGTCACACATGCATCAAACTTGTGCTGAATTGATGTTCCGGTAAATTTTCATGCTGTGGTGGACCCGATTGGATGGATCGATTGAGTAAGCCAAAATTTTTGAAGACAAGGAAAAGTGTAATAAACGTCAGATAGGCTTGTGTTGCTCATTTCATTGTAATTGATGATTAATTATGCAAGATCAGAATGCCAATATGGAGTCATATTCTTAATCTGCAGTGATCACCACTGTCCTATAAGGCATGCACTATGAATAGAACATTTCTGGTGGTATCAGGTGCTCCCAGTTGGTCGCATGCTCCTGTGCTTCTCAAATTCGAATGAAATATTCTGTATAAATATGGATAGATAATGCGTATTGTCATCTATTTTCATGCAAATTTTAAGATGCAACAAATACGTATAAAGTCGCAATACAAAAAAAGAATTAATTATCGTTTGAACAATAACGGGTTGCAGATTGGAATGAATAGTTGCAACCCGTAACTATTCAAGCTAATTTTATCTCTCTCTTCTTTTTGCATCTTGCGTAAATATTTATTGCATCTTAAAATTGGCATGCTGTTAGATGACAATATGAACTATCTATTCATAATTTTGTTAGAAATATGCAAGTTTTATGGTGCAAATGAACTGTGGGAGCACCGGATCGCCTAAAGGTGCGGGAGCACCTGCACCTTTGATGGTTAGATTATTTTATCATCACAAAAAGTTAGATTATTTATAGAGAACGTAATTGCATACCATCGTGCGAAATCGACTTTGACTTAAAACTTATCAAGGATAGAAAAAAAATCAGTGTACGTAGAGGGTTGTTACTGTTGCAAACTTTCAAAGTTGTCTTTAGATCAATTAGTGCAGACAATGATTGATGAATTCACATTCTGAGCTATTTATCCATATGAACGGGAAGGAATTAGGGTGGATCGTGATGGACGATGACCAACTGCGCTGAGTTCTTTTTTTGGTCCATGGCAATGTGACAGACTGGACTCGTTCGGTCCGGACGCAACAAATCGGCCCGTATTAGCAGATGGCCTGCGAAGTTCTTAGCCCACTAAGACTGCAATATACACAGCACCAAGAAGCTCGAGGGCGCCGCCATTCTTATTCGGTCGCTCCTTGTCGTCTCGTAATCATGCCGTGCAGCGCGTGTGGCTGTGCTTGCGGTGCCGTGGCCGAAGCCGAAGGAGAGGTCCTCAGCGAGGAGGAGCTGGATGCACCATTGCTGGACCTCGAGTCAGGACCCGATCAGAGCCATGCCCCGCCGCCGAAGATCACCGGCAAGACGGACGGCGATAGGGCGCTGGAGAGGGCCGCCTGGAGGATCGTTAAATGCATCTTGCGGGTACGTTGACGGGCGATGTTTGTTTTCCCTTAACTTTTGTACTGTAAAGTGCAAAGCAAATATGAGAAATTAGTTGAACAATAGCTTGTTATTATGTGAATAGTTTTAAAGGAGCAATATATAGGCACATAGATATTGTTACAAACTGCAAGATTCCAGTTCATGCCACCATGTTTGACAAGGAAAACTTTAAGCTATTTGTGCGTTGGCCACGTTAAACTTTTGGTTCGTAAAAAGGAGAAAAAATGCTTACTGAAAAATTGCCTGCCTTGCAGGGATTGATGGCCTTACTCTATGTGTTCCTCGTCGATTTTTTCAGGAGATTAGTGACCACCAACATTGCAGCGGCAATTGTGATTACTATATTTTTTCATCCTTTTGCTATATTCCTGTTGATATTTCCTTTCACCCTGATGGACTGCCTGGATGAATGTATCCCGGCACCATAAATTTCATATATGTGTCCCATAAAAAGTATTATTGGGTCCAAGTTTTGCACACGAAACTCGTAAACCGGAGGTTCTCAAGCGCTGCATGCCGTCATTGATTAATTTATCGTGTCAGTACACGGAGCAAAATAGAGGAGCAAACCAAGAAACAGGAGAGCAGTCGTGACGAAACAGAGGAACAGTGGAGATGAAACAGAGTGGCAAATATAGGACGTACATCCTGATAGATTAAGTCTTTAGTGTCTCTTGTTTATGGTGCCTATGTTTAGCACCTTATCTAGCATCTTTTGGAATATTCTATTTGCTAGGCTATATATTTGTACCCCTCTAACCCTTCTAAAGGTTGAGACTATTGGAATACATCTCCTATTGGGCCAACAATTGGTATCAAGAGCTAGGGTTCCAACAGTTTTCCACCTGTTTGACAAGGAAAACTTTAAGCTATTTGTGCGTTGGCCACGTTAAACTTTTGGTTCGTAAAAAGGAGAAAAAATGCTTACTGAAAAATTGCCTGCCTTGCAGGGATTGATGGCCTTACTCTATGTGTTCCTCGTCGATTTTTTCAGGAGATTAGTGACCACCAACATTGCAGCGGCAATTGTGATTACTATATTTTTTCATCCTTTTGCTATATTCCTGTTGATATTTCCTTTCACCCTGATGGACTGCCTGGATGAATGTATCCCGGCACCATAAATTTCATATATGTGTCCCATAAAAAGTATTATTGGGTCCAAGTTTTGCACACGAAACTCGTAAACCGGAGGTTCTCAAGCGCTGCATGCCGTCATTGATTAATTTATCGTGTCAGTACACGGAGCAAAATAGAGGAGCAAACCAAGAAACAGGAGAGCAGTCGTGACGAAACAGAGGAACAGTGGAGATGAAACAGAGTGGCAAATATAGGACGTACATCCTGATAGATTAAGTCTTTAGTGTCTCTTGTTTATGGTGCCTATGTTTAGCACCTTATCTAGCATCTTTTGGAATATTCTATTTGCTAGGCTATATATTTGTACCCTTCCAACCCTCTAAGGTTGAGACTATTGGAATACATCTCTTATTGGGCCAACACGTCCTGTTTCCCATGTCTTTTGATCATCATTATTGGAGCCTCTGGCCGATTCACCTTCAGGTGCATTTTCACTTGCAAAAAGAAAAAAAGAAAAGAAAAGAACAGAAGAAGAAGCATGAATGTCTTTTAAACGTGGATGTCACTCTCAAAGTAAATTAATTGCATATACGTAGTACTCCCTCTTTTCTTTTTTTCTTGTCGTTTGGACAGAGGATTTAGTTCAAAAATGAACTAGGTTTCTTGTCTGAACGACGACAAAATAGTCCGGACTTTCCCGTGTGCCTAATCCAGGAACAAGCCCGCCAAGATGATGAAGACATCAGCCAAAGGGACAGCTACAACTATCAAAACAAACTTGCTGAACCATGTTTCTCTATCAATGCCTGTTGGTCACATATCTGTAAGAAATACAGCCACACAGGCCCCCCAGCAGGAGTAAAAGCGCGAGTAAATGTCAGGAAGAGTTTTCGGTTTCCCTGTGGTTCATTGGAAACAAAACACACAGCAAACGTGGATGTTACTCGCAGCGGGTACGTCTCGTGGTGGACCATGTTGGCGTCGGGCTACGTTGGTGGTAAGCAACAGGGTGATCTTCTCCGGTTCGCGCGGCCGGAGCACGTACAACGCTGTGCGCCTTGAGCCTGGACACGTTGAACACCTCCCTGACCAACGACATGGCAATGTGGCAATGGATGGAGCTTGCATTGATAGGGGACCATTACTAGGTGTGGGGGTCAGTTTTGTGTACAAGTGATATTGCCTTTTCTTTTACTAATATTGTTTAGCATTGGATCACTGATCATGTGCAGTAAATGAAAACACAATGTGGTTGCTTGCGCTGAGGTCCTATTATTTTTTCTGCACGGTGGTCTCCATTGCGTTTGCTTGATATGATGAAACTATCTTATTGCTTTCTCAGTGCCTTGCGTTCGCGCTTGCTGGTGTGGTGGGTTGGTTGGATTGAGAGGGGTGCTTTGACATCGGAGGGTGTATCTGGTCCAGAACCAAAGTTTAGTTAAGTTTCGGATTGTTGTGGTGGCATCTATGGTGATCTTACACCACTTAGATGGAGATTGGCCCCTTCCATTCGGTTTGGTTTTGGTTAATTCTGATTTTACAAAAGTACAAGTCCTTGTACGTTTGTTGGCGGTTTGGAAATTGATGTAAATTTTTTATTACTTATAAAGGTTTCCAAGTTAAAGCTTAATGAAGTATTTGATAAATATTTCTTGAATATTAAATAGTTGGACAATCGGAAGAAACTTCAAATGGAACGAAAGTATAAATTTTGGCCTGCTTCCAAACATCCATCTAAAAAGAGCAACGGCCCAGCCCGCCTACGCTCCGTGCTACAATGACGGTCCACCTTGCCGCGCAGCTGACCGATCCAGAAACCGTCAGCCCATGTATATTGAGAAATTCTATGGTGTTTGGATTTAATTATAACCGTTCATTTGACAAGATCTAACGGTTAGAAATAGGGAGGAACCTAACAAAAGGATCTTTAAGTTGTGGACCGGTACCAGAAATTGGTGGGCCAGATACTAATTATTTTCGTTTTCCCTAATTCAACAAAAGGGTACGTTAGTACTTTCAGTGCATCTATCAGGCACGACGAGTTTCAGGACACAACACAGAACATTGATCGACGGCGACAACACAAATCGACGACGACGGCGTCCTCCGCCTACCAGCGGGCCGCCGCCTCCCTACGTACCTCTGCTGCTGCCTCCTTGGTGGTGCTTGCATTGCCGTTGCGGCTGTCTATCGCTTGCATGCCGCCACCGACGGTGTCTGTGCAGCTGCCGCTGCGCGCCGCCATTATAAAACGATTCATGTTAGTAATTTTTAGCACCTAGCTTTGCCTAATGCTTCGGCATGGACGCATGGTTGTCTCATTGCCATTCTGTAAAGCAAACTATGGCCTCGTATTTTTCTTCTTCTGTTAAGTGTGCATACGGACAGTTCGTTGTGGCCAATGACTCTGGAGTCTGGAGTAATTTCTCTTCTGGTTCTAGTTTATCTGAAAGACAAATATGATTTAGGCATTCTTGACCGGATTGTTTCAAATTGACGGTTTGATTCCAAAGATCATCCAATTTGTTTCAAATTGGCTTGAAGTACAGATCCTCCGCCACCGAAACAGCGGCCGGACACGTCTGGTGGTTGCCGTCTAGGATCCCGGCGGGTACCAATCCGGCCACGCGGACGAAGGTGTGCGGACACGACGGCGAACCATGGGGAAGCTGCGAGGATGGACGGCCGCAACGACGAACACGGAGCGGGATCGTGGGCAGCCGCTGGAACCGATTAAGTCCGGCGAGTGCCCCTGAATAATGAAGAGACAACTACCAAAATACCCCTAACTACTTAGTAAACACCCTTTTTGATACCAATGGTTGAGATTAATAGGGAGGGGAGGAACCTCCGGTTCCCCTCAAGCACCGTAGCAAGGCTCATCATTATATCATTATATCATTGTTAAT
>LAPY01001230.1:0-30261 GCA_000970635.1 Eragrostis tef
GAGGAGAGCTGTCAGGCGCAGGTGTTGAAACTACTAGACCAGTGACGCGCCTTTCTTTATGAGCAACACAAAGATGGCTTTCATCCGCACGCATTCTTTGTAATTATAGAAGGTTGTATTAATACCTTGTGATGGGTAGTGATATATAGATTTTAGACGATATGGAACGGGAGAGAACAAGTTTTCACTTCTCAGTCACAAGCTTTATTCTGGCTTCGTATTTGGCATCTTTGAAATCTCTTTACCATCTTACTAACCAAAAGGACCGAAAAAATTGCCTTATAGGATAAGCTAAGGTTGGTGGTGATCCCCTATAGATGAAAATCCAGTCCAGTTATCGTAAACAAAAGAATTCAGTCCAGTTCCTAATTTTCTATCAGTTTGTGGATACACTGCACCAGCTATGTGTTCAGCAGTCTGATGCTGGATTGCTGGTATTTCATGTGATTTGCTTGTATTTTTAACACAGTATGTGAAACTTCTTTGCAGGGCTTGCTAGGTAGAAATCATCACTATGGAAAGACATCTTTTGTCGAACATAGGACCTTTTTCCATCTTTATCACAGCTTCCATCGCCTTTGGATCTTTCTAATTATGATGTTTCAGGTAACCACAAGTTCCGATGGCCTAATGTTTAAAATTAATTTCTTAATTTTTTTCTGGTTCACTTATGGATTTGACTTCTCAACATGTACAATTTTGTACATCCTCATAAAAAATTACCCTGAATGGATATCCTGAAACCTATATGTAGCATGATTTGTGTTGGATTTTTTTTTCTTTTGTTATGGACATGATAAAATTTATCATATTCTTACTCCGCGTAACATATCTTTCGGTGCTTTATATTGCCAACCTTTAGTGACCTTTTTGTACTTGTGTAACCAAAGTGTGTTTGTATTTTATTTGATGCAGGGACTAACCATCATTGCCTTTAACAATGGTAGTTTCGACACGAAGACCGTATTGCAACTTCTTAGTTTGGGCCCAACTTATGTTGCAATGAAATTTATTGAAAGTACAAAATCTTTTTGCTTACTCTAGTATGTATAGTGTTAATAACCTTTCTTGTGATTAATTTCTTTTGTTAACCTTTTTGTTCTGATGAAGGTTTATTGGACATTCTGATGATGTATGGTGCCTATTCAACATCTCGTGGATCTGCAATCACCAGGGTGCTATGGCGATTCTGCTGGTTTACAGTAGCTTCGTTGGTTATTTGTTACCTATATGTGTATGTTCTGATCCTGCTGTAAAAATGTGAAAATTTCATTCCTGCCAGGAGTAGAATTTGTTAGTAAAATAAAAAAGGATCACAAAATGGAGGATACGTGAATGGTCTTATACCTTCAGCCCATTATATCTTCGAATTTTTTGAAACAGAAGGTGAAAGAAACACCACACTGGCCAAATAATCATACTCTTATCTGCTCAAGAGTTTGGCTTGAGTTCCTTCAACCTAGGAAATTAAGGAATTGATACTTCTCTCTGTTATTTTTCATACCATTTTGATGAAAATTCTAACTGTTTGATCATTTCTCAGCAAGGCGCTTCAAGATGGCACAGGGTCACCCATATTCAAGATATATGTTTTTGTAATCAGTGCATATGCGGGTGTCCAGATGATAATTAGCCTACTTACTACAATTCCTTGTTGCCATGGTTTGACTGAGGCATGCCACCGCTGGGCTGTTGTACGGCTTGTCAAATGGATGCACCAGGTCTTGCCTTTCCTAGTTTCTCTTTTCTCTGTTGTGCACATTCTTTTGCTTCTAAGGATATCTGACATCAATTTTTTTTTTCTGTTGAAGGAACAAAATTATGTTGGCAGAGGCATGCATGAAAGTGCTCTTGACTATATAAAGTAATCCTTGGAAGCTTGTAGTACAACGTTATGTCTCTACTGAAAAATTGGAAATGCAGCATCTCTTACACTATTTTTCATGCAGATACGCCGCTTTCTGGATTGTTATTCTTGCTGCAAAATTTTCGTTCACATATTTTCTCCAGGTAAAGTTTAGTTTTTGTTTTCCATACATCTCTTAAGCATTGATTTGTATTCTGAAGTGACCTTTATTATGCAGATCCAACCTCTTGTAAAACCAACTAGAACTATTATCAGTTTCAGAGGCTTGCAGTACGCCTGGCATGACTTTGTCTCAAAGAGTATGGATTTGTTATTTTTTCCCCATACGTGTGACTATAATTGTTTCTGTCAAGACCCTCTGATCCCTTAGTATTTCATTTCTTTGTATTTATAAATTGCTTTTTATGAAATTTGTTGGTTTCATCTTTATAGTACCCTCATGAGTAACGTAAATATGTGCACTTAGTACAATGCTTATGTTCCCCCTTTTTTTTTTTCTAATGGAGTGGAATTTCTCTGGTTTGGTCTCAATATTGGTTCATACATGCTTGCAGATAACCATAATGCTCTTACAATCCTTTCTTTATGGGCTCCAGTGGTGTCGGTAAGTAAATCATTTTGCTTCTAGCTCAAAGCTCCCTTATCTGTAGCTATAATGTTCTGGGCTCATTGGCACCACACACTAATCTTCTTAAAAACCAACTAATCAACAATAATCATATAGAGGCCTTTCTGTCCATTGCCAAATTCCTGGTTTAGGACTTAAATTCTTTCTTTTGTGGTAGTAGTACTGCTGTCATTTATGCTTGTAATTTATTATAAGGCTATGGCGATTCTGCTGGTTTACAGTAGCTTCGTTGGTTATTTGTTACCTATATGTGTATGTTCTGATCCTGCTGTGAAAATGTGAAATTTCATTCCTGCCAGGAGTAGAATTTGTTAGTAAAATAAAAAAGGATCACAAAATGGAGGATACGTGAATGGTCTTATACCTTCAGCCCATTATATCTTCGAATTTTTTGAAACAGAAGGTGAAAGAAACACCACACTGGCCAAATAATCATACTCTTATCTGCTCAAGAGTTTGGCTTGAGTTCCTTCAACCTAGGAAATTAAGGAATTGATACTTCTCTCTGTTATTTTTCATACCATTTTGATGAAAATTCTAACTGTTTGATCATTTCTCAGCAAGGCGCTTCAAGATGGCACAGGGTCACCCATATTCAAGATATATGTTTTTGTAATCAGTGCATATGCGGGTGTCCAGATGATAATTAGCCTACTTACTACAATTCCTTGTTGCCATGGTTTGACTGAGGCATGCCACCGCTGGGCTGTTGTACGGCTTGTCAAATGGATGCACCAGGTCTTGCCTTTCCTAGTTTCTCTTTTCTCTGTTGTGCACATTCTTTTGCTTCTAAGGATATCTGACATCAATTTTTTTTTTCTGTTGAAGGAACAAAATTATGTTGGCAGAGGCATGCATGAAAGTGCTCTTGACTATATAAAGTAATCCTTGGAAGCTTGTAGTACAACGTTATGTCTCTACTGAAAAATTGGAAATGCAGCATCTCTTACACTATTTTTCATGCAGATACGCCGCTTTCTGGATTGTTATTCTTGCTGCAAAATTTTCGTTCACATATTTTCTCCAGGTAAAGTTTAGTTTTTGTTTTCCATACATCTCTTAAGCATTGATTTGTATTCTGAAGTGACCTTTATTATGCAGATCCAACCTCTTGTAAAACCAACTAGAACTATTATCAGTTTCAGAGGCTTGCAGTACGCCTGGCATGACTTTGTCTCAAAGAGTATGGATTTGTTATTTTTTCCCCATACGTGTGACTATAATTGTTTCTGTCAAGACCCTCTGATCCCTTAGTATTTCATTTCTTTGTATTTATAAATTGCTTTTTATGAAATTTGTTGGTTTCATCTTTATAGTACCCTCATGAGTAACGTAAATATGTGCACTTAGTACAATGCTTATGTTCTCTTTTTTTTTTTCTAATGGAGTGGAATTTCTCTGCTTTGGTCTTGATATTGGTTCATACATGCTTGCAGACAACCATAATGCTATTACAATCCTTTCTTTATGGGCTCCAGTGGTGTCGGTAAGTAAATCATTTTGCTTCTAGCTCAAAGCTCCCTTATCTGTAGCTATAATGTTCTGGGCTCATTGGCACCACACACTAATCTTCTTAAAAACCAACTAATCAACAATAATCATATAGAGGCCTTTCTGTCCATTGCCAAATTCCTGGTTTAGGACTTAAATTCTTTCTTTTGTGGTAGTAGTACTGCTGTCATTTATGCTTGTAATTTATTATAAGTTAAGCTGTGATATCCTGAATATTCCCAGAAACCACCCAGAGCTATGCGAAGCAGGATCGGGATACTATAACAACCTCCCTCAAAAGGGCTGGCGCCCTTGTCAACATATTGCATGTATTATCATATCCATTTTTGTCTGTTGTGCCAGCCCTCGTGAACATACTGCATGTACTATCATATGCATTGCCACTTGGATCACCTCCATGCTCTGTGGTGGCACATACACAAGCCTAAAGAGCATAGGTCTCACTTTGATTCCTACTATAACACCCTGGGTACTTTGTTGATACCATGACTTATTCCGTTCCCATCATAAGACTGTCACAAAAATCTCTTTGGCTTTCATCCTTATTTCTCACAAGGTTAATGATGCTTGTATGGATGACTGTACAATGTTTATATGCAACTCCAGTGCAATTTGAACTACCCATGTGGGGCTAACAAACTGCTACTGAGCCGAACACGGGCCAAATTGTGCTGGGGTGTTTCATTACTGTCATGGATCAATGGTTTGATGATACCAAGTCATTCGAGCTTGATTGCTCCTATTCTCTTTTTGGGCTTATTGCTACTGCATATCGCTGCTTCATTCTATGGTCAATGAATATGTGGAAATTAAATCTCTTAACATTTATGCAGATTTACCTTTTGGACATTCATGTATTTTATACTGTGTTGTCTGCTATCTATGGATTTCTCCTTGGTGCACGTGATCGTCTGGGGGAGGTCAGCTCCTTAAACTTTACCTTTGTGCAATTCTCAGACCCATGCACGTGATCCCTCTTTCTATGAGCTGTGTCCCTCTTGGTTACTCCCAATCCATTATGCTCATTTGAATACAAATATTGATTCATTTGGTTGGGTTTCTTCTGGATAAATTACCTTGAAAACCCGTCATGTATTTGAGATATGTAGTGTCATAAAATGTCATCTTAACAAGAATGGTGGGAATTAGTGGTTTCCTCTGGTCTTCTTTTCTGTTTATCAAATACATTAAATACCAGTTTGCTAATTTATACTCTGTGGTATCTGTATTTGGTTTCTCAGATTAGGTCTGTTGAAGCAGTTCACAGATTCTTTGAGAAGTTCCCGGAAGCATTCATGGATAAACTGCATGTTCCTGTTCCCAAAAGGTTTTCCATGCCCTTTTAGTTTCTTTTCTTATCGTCACGTTGTAATTCTCTAACACTGCTTTTAATCCTTTATACAGGAAACAACTGCTATCATCTGGCCAGGTATGAATATTTGATTGCTATTATTTGCAATTGCTTCACCAGTGGGTTAATTTTCTGTAGGTCAATTCTTAGAAGCATGCTATTATTTTTTTTAATATTGCCCGTTATCTTCACAGTAGTGAATTACTGAGTCAGTGGTGGTGATAATTGTTTCCTGTCACCCGCTCCACTTCTCAACACGTGGTCCAGCAGCACACCTTCTTTGTTGCATATGTCCGGAACTAAGCGAAAATATGGCCCAATCCTCCTGTCGCCCCTTTCAACTGCCGCAGACCCTTCCCTCTAAAATAAAATTTTAGAAATCATCAAGAATATTTCTAGAAAATTTCATCAAAGTATGCTGAGAAAAGAAATGACGCTCAAAGAAATGGAGTAGTCTTTTTAAGACTCACACTTTGGAAACTTTCTATTCCTCAACGGTTGGTAAGGGAAGAAACTGGAAACAGCGAAGTGACCCATGAAGCCACAAATTTTATAACTATGTCGATAAACTACTGCAAAGTTATTGTGTAGTGGGTTCAAACAACACAACAAAAGAGTATCTTGAGCGTGCTTCTGGGTATTTAAAATACCATATACATTGTAAAATGCCATTGTTTATTGTTACTTTCAATGAGTTGATGCTGGAACACCAAATCTACCAGCATACAGAGGTGAACAAGTTTGATGCATCAAGATTCGCCCCTTTCTGGAATGAAATTGTGAGGAATTTGCGAGAAGAGGATTATATTAACAACACGTGAGTAATCCTTCTTGAGTAACTACGTGAGAGCTTTCTTGAGCTCTGCATTTGGTATGGTTTGACCATTTTTGTCTTATGTGCAGCGAATTGGAATTGCTTTTGATGCCTAGGAATGACGGAGGGCTTCCCATTGTGCAATGGCCACTTTTCTTGCTTGCTAGCAAGGTCATCATTTAAAAGCATATTTAATCGTCCGAAGTTTCCCGTTGCATGATTTGCACATCTTACCTCCAGTTTGTTTCCTCAGTAATCACTTTCCTATCGATTGCAGGTTTTCTTGGCCAAAGATATTGCAATCGACTGCAAAGACTCACAAGATGAACTTTGGCTAAGAATATCAAAGGATGAGTACATGCAATACGCTGTTGTAGAGTGTTTCTATAGCATCCAGTATATTCTGAAATCTATACTGCGTGACGAAGGATGTCTCTGGTAAGGAGGGCTTTTAAATATGGTCTTTATGTTTTATCCTGTTTCTTTTCATTATTTCACATAGTAAGATCAATAGATCTTTTATTAAGCATTGTACTTGAAAATTTTAGGGTGGAGAGGATTTTTAGTGGTATCCGAGAAAGCATTTCAAAGAATAACATCAAGAACGATCTCCATTTTGCCAAATTGCCTAATGTTATTGCCAAGCTTGTTGCTGTACTGGGAATACTGGTAAGTACTATACTTCTTTTTTTATTTTTTTTATTGAGGTTCTTTTTGGTTTGTAATTTTGCATCTCAGCCTTAATTACTATGAGATCATCGCATTGATGAGCCAGCTCTAAAGTTTATCTTTGGTAGTATATACATATATTTTGTATTCTGTTGGAAATTCCATACTGCATTTCGATCTATTTCGTTGTGAAACTAGAATCTACTTGAGCCAGATCCGTGGTGCTGTAAAATTTATATCGAAACCTCCAGGCCTTCCCTTACCCTACTAAGCTACCGAGTGACAGAGATATTCTTTTTTTTTTAAAAAAAAATAAAATATTGAAGATCTATTCTTTCTTTAGATGGGTATATGAAGTATGGCTTTTTGTAGAGAGGTACTGCTGAGTCTGGTGACCTGAAAAAAGGAGCAGTTAATGCTATTCAAGACCTGTATGAAGTTGTTCATCATGAAGTGCTTTCTGTTGATATGAGGTCTGCTAATTTTTATTGTTTTGTCCATTCTAGCCATTTTGTCAGATGCTCTTATATCATTGATTTCCTAACTCCATTTGTTTTTGAATGTTAGTGGCAACATTGAGGATTGGACTCGGATAAATAGAGCGAGGGCTGAAGGCCGCCTCTTCAATAATCTTCAGTGGCCAAATAAACCTGAATTGGTATTGTCTTTAACCACTAGTTAGATTTCTTACTGAGTGTTTATTTTACTGTTATTCTTATTTACGTAGTCAGTATTTTGATGTTTTGGTGTAAATGAATCCAGAAGGACTTGATCAAGCGTCTATATTCACTTCTGACAATTAAGGAATCAGCTGCAAATGTTCCTATAAATCTGGAAGCCAGACGGAGACTTCAGTTCTTTACGAATTCTCTGTTCATGCAAATGCCTGTCGCAAGGCCTGTTTCGGAAATGTTTTCCTTTAGGTGACGGCTCTTTATTTTCTCTTTTGCTTGCCAATTTTGTCATGGGATTTTTGCTGTTTTATGGTGAACATTAGATATCTTGTTTCTACTGGGCACAACTTTAGAGGCAGATTTCTTAAACTGAAGTATAGTTATGCTAGCATACGATTGTTCATAAAAAAGGCATAGTAACCAATATAAAGCCTCAAGTTGGTCCAGTTAGAAATTACTCCCTCTGATATTTTATTTTTCTTGACGTTCAGACAAGAATCTTAGTGCAAAATTTGAACTAAAGAGTCTGTGTGAATCTGTATAAAAAACGTTTGGATGTAGTATTGAACAGAATACAAAATATGGAATAAGTTATTTTTACGCTTTTGGATAAGCATGCATCACCTTTGTTTTTTGAAATTAAAGTAAATTGGAAACAAAATAAAACGTCAAATGTGGGGGACTATAAAGCTATGGGGAAAAGTGTAAACTTTGACATAATGAATATTTATGCTTTTTTCTTTTGTTTAGACGAATAAGTCTGTTTATGCTTTGGAAGTGGGTTATACAACACACTTGTTAATATGAAACAAAGGAACTCAAAAACAAGACAGGAAAGGAGTAATAAATGTAAGAGTGAAAACATAGAACATTGCACTTGTTGGAAATCTGATACTTGACTTTGATAGCTCTTTATTGGACTAAGCCGACAACAAACTCAATTTGTATGCGAATGTTTGTCGGTCTAAAATGAAATTTAGTTATGTTTATTAGGAAGGGCTGTTTCGTTTTCCTCTAGGCCTAAATTTAGACATGAGAATCTTGCTATTTAGGGGTACTAAATAAAGTTTAATTACAAAACTAATTGCAGAATGCTTGGGCTATTTCGCGAGACGAATCTAATGAGGGTAATTAAGCCGTGATTAGATGACGGTTACTGTCGTATAACTTCGTATAATGTGTTTTCCTTTAGGTGACAGCTCTTTAATTTCTCTTTTGCTTGCCAATTTTGTCATGGAATTTTTGCTGTTTTATGGTGAACAGTAGATATCTTGTTTCTACTGGGCACAACTTTAGAGGCGGATTTCTTAAACTGAAGTATAGTTATGCTAGCATACGATTGTTCATAAAAAAGGCATAGTAACCAATATAAAGCCTCAAGTTGGTCAAATTAGAAATTACTCCCTCTGATTTTTCTTGACGTTTAGACAAGAATCTTAGTGCAAAATTTGAACTAAAGAGTCTGTGTGAACCTCTATAAAAAACGTTTGGATGTTGTATTGAACAGAATACAAACTATGGAATAAGTTATTTTTATGCTTCTGGATAAGCATGCATCACCATTGTTGTTTGAAATTAAAGTAAATTGGAAACAAAATAAAACGTCAAATATGGAGTACTCTAAAGCTATGGGGAAAAGTGTAAACTTTGACATAATGAATCTTTACGCTTTTTTCTTTTGTTTGGACGAATAAGTCTCTTTATGCTTTGGAAGTGGGTTATACAACACAATTGTCAATATGAAACAAAAGAACTCAAAAACAAGACAGGAAAGGAGTAATAAATCTAAGAGTGAAAAAAAAGATACAACATTGCACTCTTTGGAAATCTGATACTTCACTTCGATAGCTCTTTATTGGACTGAGCCTACAACAAATTCAATCTGTATGCGAATGTTTGTTGGTCTAAAATGAAATTTAGTTATGTTTATCAGGAAGTTTCTGCCATGTTTGACATTCTGGAATTGTATCTGTTATTCCCCCCAATTTATTGATTATATATATATTTTAATGTGGTACTGGAAGTATAAGATTTCCTCTTAATTTCTTTGCATGTCAATCTGTCATCATCTTGTTTAGTGCAGTTTTCTATTTGTAGTTCAGTTCTGCTTGTTTTCGTGCCTGTGATGTTTCTCAATTTATTTTGCAGTGTGTTTACTCCATATTACTCCGAAATCGTTCTCTATAGCAAGTCCGAACTTCAGAAAAAGAATGAAGATGGTATAACCACACTGTTTTATCTCCAGAAGATTTACCCAGGTTTGTTCCTTCCCTTGATTGTGACCTGTAAAAATAGTGCCTGGATTCTGGACCTTGAAAATATAAAATTGTGATTGTGAATATATGAGATAGCTCCTTGTTTGCATGCTCAAATCGTGATCCTTTAAATATCTCTTTTCATGTTGTGAGGTGTATGTGCTGTGTTTAAAAGTATTGAGATTCGTTTTTTTAAAAAAAGATTTTTTTTTTCTGTGTGTTTGCACGAGTTGTTAGTGCTTGCCTCCACCAAGTAAATTCCGTAGTCACAATAGGCACATGCAATCTGGTACAGAAAATGCTACATTTTAAAGTGAGGAGGAGATTCCAAATTCTGAGACACATGAAGTTATCCTTAGGTTTGCAAGCTTATTTGTGAAATTTACACATGTCATGCATCGGAAAGAATAAATTCAGTGTCAATTGAATTAGTGACTTATGTTTCTAATATATCTGACTCCTGTAAACAGATGAATGGAGAAACTTCCTTGCTCGTATCAACAGGGATGAAAATACCGCAGAGTCAGAACTTTTTGCCAACCCGAGTGACGAACTTGAACTACGTCTGTGGGCTTCTTATCGTGGGCAGACTTTGGCGCGAACTGGTTTGTTTTCTCTGAAACCTATACGTGTCCCATATTAGCATATTGCACAATGGATCTGATTTTTCTGTGACATGGGAAAAGGCTAATTTGTTGCTCCATTGAATGGAATCAGTTGACATTAACAGTTTTGTACCTTCATCACGTGCAGTTCGTGGTATGATGTACTATAGGAAGGCCCTTATGCTACAAAGCTATTTGGAGAGGATGCAATCTGAAGGTATTTGTACTTCTTACCTTGCGAGATGCATTAATGCATCTATCTGAATGGATATCCCTGCATGTGTTGTTTCCATTTGCCAGATCTTGAAGCTTCGGCTGGTTCAGCTGATATACATTTTGAGTTGTCCCCTGAGGCCCGTGGACAGGCTGATCTGAAATTTACATATGTGGTTACTTGCCAAATTTATGGAATACAGAAGGGAGAAGGGAAACCGGAAGCTGCAGATATAGCCCTGCTGATGCAAAGGTGCTCTTAATTTTATATGTTAGAATTAGAGCTGCTCTCTCTCTTTCTCTCTTTGGCCTTGGCACCTCTAATATCTTTGCCATGTTTCTTAGGAATGAAGCTCTAAGAGTTGCTTATATTGATGTTGTTGAGAGTGTTAAGAATGGAAAGCCCAGCAAAGAGTATTATTCAAAGCTTGTTAAAGCAGACATTCATGGAAATGACAAGGTCTGTCTTTTATCTTATATCAATTTTAGCATATCAGATACTCCCTTTTTTGACAGAACAAAATTTCCTTGATCGTTTGGCTATTGACCTATTGTAATATTCTTTCGTTTGAGCTGTTATTTTCCTTTTTACTCACCAAATTAAGGTTGTTACCGATTTGTACGCCCCTGAAAATAATTATAGGGTTTTGATCCATTGGATGCACTGATTGTTAACTTTCACTGTGCTCTTATTAATTTTATCTCTCGTACGGTAACCACCTTTAAAATAGACCTTCATATGCATTCTCCCTCAAGGCTAATACTCAAGGAAGGCTCCACTTGGCATTACGGTTGCTTTTCAGTAGCCCTTATTGTCTTTTAACTGATTTAGATTTCTTAGTTAGGAAACTTTTTAGGATTCTTAAGCGAACAATCTTTCTGGAATTAACTAATATGTCTCTAAGGCAACCACAACTTTTCTTCGGATTCCTCAGCGCAAAGCAGCATAACACCACAACCACAACTTTTCCTGGGAAACTTATATATGGTTCTTTATTTGAACAGTGCGTTCATCTTTAACGTTGCTAATTTTGATGCTGCAGAAAATTTATTCCATTAAATTGCCTGGCAATCCGAAGCTTGGTGAGGGAAAACCAGAAAACCAAAATCATGCTATAGTGTTCACTCGTGGAAACGCAGTGCAGACTATTGATATGAATCAGGTATACATCTATGCTCAATTTTTTACCTTTTGTATCCTTGAGTTAAACTACACCCTCTGATTTTTAATATACAGTGTTGATAAGATTTTAAAGAAAAAATATATTAAAATCCGAGGGAGTATAGTTTTTCTTTAAGCTCTTACTTTCTACATTTGGATACTTCTGGAATGCTAATTAATATATATAATATACCAACGTTCATTTACATAACACTGGGTTCTTTGTTTGGCTTTGCCCTTCTTGATTTCTTCCTTCCTTCCCTCTGGATTCTGGAAATGCTATTCTTGAATGTTAAATCAAATTTAAGTCAGGATCACACTTCTCCTTAAACTTGTATTTCGTACATAGTAGCCATCCTCTGAGGCTTTTCGTTGGTTTGAGATAGGATTAAAGCGTAAACATAGATCGCTCCTTTCCTGTTTTTTTTTAGACTTTGACTGGTGGTTCAATGGGAAATTGTGCTACATTTTTCATTTACCCTAACTTAGTCGCTTGGTTTTCTAGGATAACTACTTCGAGGAGGCACTTAAAATGAGGAACCTGCTTGAGGAGTTCTCTCAGAAGCGTGGCAAGCATTTTCCTTCAATTCTTGGTGTTCGAGAGCATGTCTTCACGGGAAGGTATTGTTTTGCTACACTTTTGCTGAAGTGGTCGTATGTACTACTTTATCAATTAACTTCATAATTTAAGTCCTGACAACAGTTCAATTCTACAGTGTTTCCTCCCTGGCCTCATTTATGTCAAACCAGGAAACTAGTTTTGTGACATTAGGACAGCGTATTCTTGCAAATCCTCTGAAGTAAGTGTTTTAAACTGTATATTTTCTATTTCACATGAATCTGGTCAAATCATGTGGCTTATTATTATTGTTGTTGTTGTTTTTCAGAGTGAGAATGCACTACGGCCATCCTGATGTTTTTTTAAGAATGGAAAGCCCAGCAAAGAGTATTATTCAAAGCTTGTTAAAGCAGACATTCATGGAAAGGACAAGGTCTGTCTTTTATCTTATATCAGTTTTAGAATATCAGATACTCCCTTTTTTTGACAGAACAAAATTTCCTTGATCTTTTGGCTATTGACCTATTGTAAGACTATGTTTACTGGCAATATTCTTTTAATTGAGCTGTTATTTTCCTTTGTACTCACCAAATTAAGGTTGCTACCAATTTGTACGCCCCTGAAAATAATTCTAGAGTTTTGATCCATTTGATGCACTGATTGTTTAACTTTCACTGCGCTCTTATTAATTTTATCTCTCGTACAGTAACCACCTTTAAAATAAACCTTCATATGCATTCTCCCTTAAGCTAATACTCAAGGAAGGCTCCACTTGGTATTACGGTTGCTTTTCAGTAGCCTATATTGTCTTTCAATTGATTTAGATTTCTTAGTTAGGACTTAGGAGAAACTTTTTAGGATTGTTAACCGAACAATCTTTCTGGAAATAACTAATATGTCTGTAAGACAACCACAACTTTTCTTCGGATTCCTCAGCGCAAAGCAGCATAACACCACGACCACAACTTTTACTGGGAAACTTATATATGGTTCTTTATTTGAACAGTGCGTTCATCTTTAACGTTGCTAATTTTGACGCTGCAGGAAATTTATTCCATTAAATTGCCTGGCAATCCGAAGCTTGGTGAGGGAAAACCAGAAAACCAAAATCATGCTATAGTGTTCACTCGTGGAAATGCAGTGCAGACTATTGATATGAATCAGGTATACATCTATGCTCAATTTTTTACCTTTTGTATCCTTGAGTTAAACTACACCCTCTGAGTTTTAATATACAGCGTTGTTAAGATTTTAAAGAAAAAATATATTAAAATCCGAGGGAGTATAGTTTTTCTTTAAGCTCTTACTTTCTACATTTGGATACTTCTGGAATGCTAATTAATATATATAATATACCAACGTTCATTTACATAACACTGGGTTCTTTGTTTGGCTTTGCCCTTCTTGATTTCTTCCTTCCTTCCCTCTGGATTCTGGAAATGCTATTCTTGAATGTTAAATCAAATTTAAGTCAGGATCACACTTCTCCTTAAACTTGTATTTCGTACATAGTAGCCATCCTCTGAGGCTTTTCGTTGGTTTGAGATAGGATTAAAGCGTAAACATAGATCGCTCCTTTCCTGTTTTTTTTTAGACTTTGACTGGTGGTTCAATGGGAAATTGTGCTACATTTTTCATTTACCCTAACTTAGTCGCTTGGTTTTCTAGGATAACTACTTCGAGGAGGCACTTAAAATGAGGAACCTGCTTGAGGAGTTCTCTCAGAAGCGTGGCAAGCATTTTCCTTCAATTCTTGGTGTTCGAGAGCATGTCTTCACGGGAAGGTATTGTTTTGCTACACTTTTGCTGAAGTGGTCGTATGTACTACTTTATCAATTAACTTCATAATTTAAGTCCTGACAACAGTTCAATTCTACAGTGTTTCCTCCCTGGCCTCATTTATGTCAAACCAGGAAACTAGTTTTGTGACATTAGGACAGCGTATTCTTGCAAATCCTCTGAAGTAAGTGTTTTAAACTGTATATTTTCTATTTCACATGAATCTGGTCAAATCATGTGGCTTATTATTATTGTTGTTGTTGTTTTTCAGAGTGAGAATGCACTACGGCCATCCTGATGTTTTTGATAGAATTTTTCATATAACAAGAGGTGGAATCAGTAAGGCCTCCCGTGTCATTAATATCAGCGAGGATATTTATGCAGGTTAAGCTTTTTCTGCCTTTCCTCATTCTGGGAGTTATGTGTTCAGTCTTGTTCATTATGCATTGTGAATTATGGCTTATTAATGCTTATGTGATTCTATTGATTTCTTTCTCTTAGAATGTTAAGCAATCGTGTTTCTCCTGTAAGATTACAGTGCAGAGCTTACTGATGCATTTATGAACCACAGGATTCAACTCTACTCTGCGTCAGGGGAGCATAACTCATCATGAGTATATTCAGGTTTAAATTTGTCTCCATCACATTAAATCATTATGTTTTTTTTTTTTCATTCATAATTCATTCTTGCTAACAAGTAGCTGTATCAGTCAAAGAAATGTAACGCCATGCGGCCCAAGATTGGCTAAGAGCCCTGCCCACCCCCTGGCGGCTTATATAAAGCAATTCCAACTCTCTGGCCTTAGTAACACTGACTTTGCACCAAATTCCATTTCTTTTCGGCATCCCTTCTCAGATGTCTTCTTCCTTGCCTAGCTCATATAGACAGGTTCATGTCGGCAAATCCACTGCTAGCATGTTGAAAAAACTAAAGGAGATTCCTACACCCTTCTTCTCATCCGCCTCAAATGCGGTTAGGGGTTAAATCCCTTTAAATGAGTGTGCATGCTTGTGAAAGGAAGCACTTTTCTCAATTTTGTGCATGAAGAAAGATACAGAATTCAATTCACCTTTTGCATCTCAGTATACAAAATTGGTGGGAGGTTTTAGAAAACATTAAGCTTAGCTGGTTGGCTGACCAGAAAGGCAAGCTTTTTTTTTCTTAATAATAAAATTCTATAGGACACTAGGGTGCCACAGAAGCTAAAAGGCAAATTCTATAGGACAGCAATCCGTCCTGCTATGCTATATGGAGCAGAATGTTGTCCTACCAAAAGACGACATGTCCAGCAACTAAGCGTAGCAGAGATGCATATGTTTTGTTCGTGCTGTTCTGTACAGGATTTGTTTTCTTTTTGTATATTAACATATGAGATCGGATTCCATGAACACGGTGCCATGTCCAAAAGAGAAATGGATTTTTTTTTTGGGAGGTGTGGGGGGGCGGGGGGGGGGGGGGGCCCGGAAAGGGAATATTTTTGGGGAGCTAATACTCAAGGAAGGCTCCACTTGGTATTACGGTTGCTTTTCAGTAGCCTATATTGTCTTTCAATTGATTTAGATTTCTTAGTTAGGACTTAGGAGAAACTTTTTAGGATTGTTAACCGAACAATCTTTCTGGAAATAACTAATATGTCTGTAAGACAACCACAACTTTTCTTCGGATTCCTCAGCGCAAAGCAGCATAACACCACGACCACAACTTTTACTGGGAAACTTATATATGGTTCTTTATTTGAACAGTGCGTTCATCTTTAACGTTGCTAATTTTGACGCTGCAGGAAATTTATTCCATTAAATTGCCTGGCAATCCGAAGCTTGGTGAGGGAAAACCAGAAAACCAAAATCATGCTATAGTGTTCACTCGTGGAAATGCAGTGCAGACTATTGATATGAATCAGGTATACATCTATGCTCAATTTTTTACCTTTTGTATCCTTGAGTTAAACTACACCCTCTGAGTTTTAATATACAGCGTTGTTAAGATTTTAAAGAAAAAATATATTAAAATCCGAGGGAGTATAGTTTTTCTTTAAGCTCTTACTTTCTACATTTGGATACTTCTGGAATGCTAATTAATATATATAATATACCAACGTTCATTTACATAACACTGGGTTCTTTGTTTGGCTTTGCCCTTCTTGATTTCTTCCTTCCTTCCCTCTGGATTCTGGAAATGCTATTCTTGAATGTTAAATCAAATTTAAGTCAGGATCACACTTCTCCTTAAACTTGTATTTCGTACATAGTAGCCATCCTCTGAGGCTTTTCGTTGGTTTGAGATAGGATTAAAGCGTAAACATAGATCGCTCCTTTCCTGTTTTTTTTTAGACTTTGACTGGTGGTTCAATGGGAAATTGTGCTACATTTTTCATTTACCCTAACTTAGTCGCTTGGTTTTCTAGGATAACTACTTCGAGGAGGCACTTAAAATGAGGAACCTGCTTGAGGAGTTCTCTCAGAAGCGTGGCAAGCATTTTCCTTCAATTCTTGGTGTTCGAGAGCATGTCTTCACGGGAAGGTATTGTTTTGCTACACTTTTGCTGAAGTGGTCGTATGTACTACTTTATCAATTAACTTCATAATTTAAGTCCTGACAACAGTTCAATTCTACAGTGTTTCCTCCCTGGCCTCATTTATGTCAAACCAGGAAACTAGTTTTGTGACATTAGGACAGCGTATTCTTGCAAATCCTCTGAAGTAAGTGTTTTAAACTGTATATTTTCTATTTCACATGAATCTGGTCAAATCATGTGGCTTATTATTATTGTTGTTGTTGTTTTTCAGAGTGAGAATGCACTACGGCCATCCTGATGTTTTTGATAGAATTTTTCATATAACAAGAGGTGGAATCAGTAAGGCCTCCCGTGTCATTAATATCAGCGAGGATATTTATGCAGGTTAAGCTTTTTCTGCCTTTCCTCATTCTGGGAGTTATGTGTTCAGTCTTGTTCATTATGCATTGTGAATTATGGCTTATTAATGCTTATGTGATTCTATTGATTTCTTTCTCTTAGAATGTTAAGCAATCGTGTTTCTCCTGTAAGATTACAGTGCAGAGCTTACTGATGCATTTATGAACCACAGGATTCAACTCTACTCTGCGTCAGGGGAGCATAACTCATCATGAGTATATTCAGGTTTAAATTTGTCTCCATCACATTAAATCATTATGTTTTTTTTTTTTCATTCATAATTCATTCTTGCTAACAAGTAGCTGTATCAGTCAAAGAAATGTAACGCCATGCGGCCCAAGATTGGCTAAGAGCCCTGCCCACCCCCTGGCGGCTTATATAAAGCAATTCCAACTCTCTGGCCTTAGTAACACTGACTTTGCACCAAATTCCATTTCTTTTCGGCATCCCTTCTCAGATGTCTTCTTCCTTGCCTAGCTCATATAGACAGGTTCATGTCGGCAAATCCACTGCTAGCATGTTGAAAAAACTAAAGGAGATTCCTACACCCTTCTTCTCATCCGCCTCAAATGCGGTTAGGGGTTAAATCCCTTTAAATGAGTGTGCATGCTTGTGAAAGGAAGCACTTTTCTCAATTTTGTGCATGAAGAAAGATACAGAATTCAATTCACCTTTTGCATCTCAGTATACAAAATTGGTGGGAGGTTTTAGAAAACATTAAGCTTAGCTGGTTGGCTGACCAGAAAGGCAAGCTTTTTTTTTCTTAATAATAAAATTCTATAGGACACTAGGGTGCCACAGAAGCTAAAAGGCAAATTCTATAGGACAGCAATCCGTCCTGCTATGCTATATGGAGCAGAATGTTGTCCTACCAAAAGACGACATGTCCAGCAACTAAGCGTAGCAGAGATGCATATGTTTTGTTCGTGCTGTTCTGTACAGGATTTGTTTTCTTTTTGTATATTAACATATGAGATCGGATTCCATGAACACGGTGCCATGTCCAAAAGAGAAATGGATTTTTTTTTTGGGAGGTGTGGGGGGGCGGGGGGGGGGGGGGGCCCGGAAAGGGAATATTTTTGGGGATTTTTCATTTACCCTAACTGAGTCGTTTGGTTTTGTAGGATAACTACTTCGAGGAGGCACTTAAAATGAGGAACCTGCTTGAGGAGTTCTCTCAGAAGCGTGGCAAGCATTTTCCTTCAATTCTTGGTGTTCGAGAGCATGTCTTCACGGGAAGGTATTGTTTTGCTACACTTTTGCTGAAGTGGTCGTATGTACTACTTTATCAATTAACTTCATAATTTAAGTCCTGACAACAGTTCAATTCTACAGTGTTTCCTCCCTGGCCTCATTTATGTCAAACCAGGAAACTAGTTTTGTGACATTAGGACAGCGTATTCTTGCAAATCCTCTGAAGTAAGTGTTTTAAACTCTATATTTTCTTTTTCACATGAATCTGGTCAAATCATGTGGCTTATTATTATTGTTGTTGTTGTTTTGCAGAGTGAGAATGCACTACGGCCATCCTGATGTTTTTGATAGAATTTTTCATATAACAAGAGGTGGAATCAGTAAGGCCTCCCGTGTCATTAATATCAGCGAGGATATTTATGCAGGTTAAGCTTTTTCTGCCTTTCCTCATTCTGGGAGTTATGTGTTCAGTCTTGTTCATTATGCATTGTGAATTATGGCTTATTAATGCTTATGTGATTCTATTGATTTCTTTCTCTTAGAATGTTAAGCAATCGTGTTTCTCCTGTAAGATTACAGTGCAGAGCTTACTGATGCATTTATGAACCACAGGATTCAACTCTACTCTGCGTCAGGGGAGCATAACTCATCATGAGTATATTCAGGTTTAAATTTGTCTCCATCACATTAAATCATTATGTTTTTTTTTTTTCATTCATAATTCATTCTTGCTAACAAGTAGCTGTATCAGTCAAAGAAATGTAACGCCATGCGGCCCAAGATTGGCTAAGAGCCCTGCCCACCCCCTGGCGGCTTATATAAAGCAATTCCAACTCTCTGGCCTTAGTAACACTGACTTTGCACCAAATTCCATTTCTTTTCGGCATCCCTTCTCAGATGTCTTCTTCCTTGCCTAGCTCATATAGACAGGTTCATGTCGGCAAATCCACTGCTAGCATGTTGAAAAAACTAAAGGAGATTCCTACACCCTTCTTCTCATCCGCCTCAAATGCGGTTAGGGGTTAAATCCCTTTAAATGAGTGTGCATGCTTGTGAAAGGAAGCACTTTTCTCAATTTTGTGCATGAAGAAAGATACAGAATTCAATTCACCTTTTGCATCTCAGTATACAAAATTGGTGGGAGGTTTTCGAAAACCTTAAGCTTGGCGGGTTGGCTGACCAGAAAGGCAAGCTTTTTTCTTAATAATAAAATTATATAGGACACTAGGGTGCCACATAAGCTAAAAGCCAAATTCTGTAGGACAGCAATCCGTCATGCTATGCTATATATATATTGGGGGCGGGGGGGGGGGGGGGGATAGGAGAGTGGAAACTAAGCAAACGTGCAGCCTACTTGCTTGCGATAGAAAGGCTTTGTTGCTGCTGTATTAGCCTAAAAAAAAAGGAAGGCAAACTGATATTTTTAGCCATGTTCTGCTGTTGATACTTAGCTATTCTGCCATGGAATGACCTCTACTGCTATCCACTGTACTAATTCATGTTGGGCAATGCTGTGCTATGACGCAATCACTGTATTTATGTTCAAAAATGATACCGCAGGTTGGTAAAGGAAGAGATGTTGGGCTTAATCAGATAGCATTATTTGAAGGAAAAGTTGCTGGAGGCAATGGTGAACAAGTGCTTAGCCGCGACATATATAGACTTGGACAGCTTTTTGACTTTTTCAGGATGTTATCATTTTATGTGACAACTGTTGGCTTCTACTTCTGTACTATGGTAATACAATTTCCTTGCTTGTAAGGTTTTTATTCACTCAAAATTGTGTCATTGACATAGATACTCTGCCAAATTTTCTGGTCACCTTTTCCGAGTCATCTTTCTGGACCCATTAGGCTGGAGTTACTTGCAGATCTTTTCTGTACAGACTTCCCTATTATAGATATGTTCTGTCAATCAATATTTGATTAGAGGTTTTTTAAGGGAAATATTTGATCAGGTGTTATCAATGGTTTTTATCCACTTGCAGATCTTTTTCTATTTGAATGTACATACAGAAATGTATATTTTTTTAAGTGCTTATTTATCTTGAGGCGGCTACTATTTTTTCCCCTGCCCATCCTTAAAGCTTATGATCTCAAATTGGTTCCTTTGCAGCTAACTGTATTGACTGTGTACATATTTCTCTATGGGAAAACCTATCTGGTAAGATGACTATCCATTAAGTATCGATACAAATTTATTTGTTTTACTGACCATTAATCAAAACTCCGCACAACTGATATTTTTATAGCAGCCAAGATTAGTTATAGTCCCTTGAACTGTTTAATAGTCAAAATTTAAATCTTGAAGACTCGAAAAAGTCAATAATGTCAATTAAAAAGAATAGACTTGTTTTTTTAAAAAAACAAATATGGTAAAAGCATTTCCATGATAAGCACTGCATATGTTAGGGGAACTTTCAAGCAAGCCTACATATGTTACAGTGCATGTGGATGAACTTTATCAACTACTCCTGCATCTATAGATTAAACATGGCATTAAATGTAGTAGAAAAACTTGTGTAGCCAGTAGCCGCATGTTTGGCAGCGTAAGATAGTTTCCTGTATCTAGAAATTATGTACATGGTATCGGTAGGTTTTCTACTCATTTTTCTTATCATTTTTTGCGGATTATTCTCCTGATGTGTTTTTTTCCCCTGTTTGTTTAGGCTTTATCTGGTGTTGGAGAATCAATTCAAAATAGAGCGGATATATTGCAGAACACGGCCTTGAACACCGCTCTGAACACTCAATTTCTTTTCCAGATTGGTGTATTTACTGCAGTTCCCGCGGTACCCCCTTTTCCCTGCTCGCTTCTGGCTTAGCCTGTGAATTCTGTATATAAGTATTATATTTTATGGTTGGTGTGTTTGTTTGTTTATACTATAAATGTTTTTCTACCTTAAATTGTTGTTATATAGAAGATAGAAACAAATTTCAATTGAATCATATTCTCTCGTCCTTCCAGATTCCAATCTAGTTTGTAGCATCAATAATGATTTTATTTAGGTCATATGAACTAGTTATCTGATGTTTGAGCTTATCTCTCCACTCCTGCGGAACTTTTGTACTTTTGGTATCCTTATGTGTGAATGTCTGGTATCCTTATGTGTGAATGTCTGGGATGCAGGCTTTTGTACAATTTATTACAATGCAGTTCCAACTATGCTCTGTATTTTTCACTTTCTCTCTTGGAACAAGGACTCACTACTTTGGCCGCACAATACTACATGGAGGTGCAAAGGTAGGGACCGGAGGGAGATATTCTCACTCTCTCTTGGAACAATTTCTCAGTTTTCTCAATTTCTTGATATTGATGTGTGTTTTTATTATTAATTCCCAGTATAAAGCAACTGGTAGGGGTTTTGTCGTACGACATATCAAGTTTGCTGAGAACTACCGTATATATTCTCGAAGCCATTTTGTCAAAGGGTTTGTTATTACCTGATGTAACTCCCGAGATTACTTGTGTAAATGAGCTATTGCAGTATTTTCATGGTGATTATTTTTTGGTTTTGCAGGATGGAGGTTGCACTCTTGTTGGTGATCTTTCTAGCGTATGGTTTTAACAATGGTGGAGCAGTTGGTTATATTTTACTTTCTATAAGTAGTTGGTTTATGGCACTTTCTTGGCTGTTTGCACCTTACATCTTCAATCCGTCTGGATTTGAATGGCAGAAGTAAGCAACTAAGCATTCTTTGTATCTTTATTTGAAATTGTCGGGGTGAAGATTATTGACCTCTTCTTTCCTTTCAGAATCGTTGAGGATTTCAGGGACTGGACCAATTGGCTGTTTTACCGTGGTGGTATTGGTGTTAAAGGGGAAGAAAGCTGGGAAGCCTGGTGGGAAGAAGAACTGGTAATGGACTATGGCGTGTATTCTCTTCTCCCTCCCAAGTCTTGGACTCTTGGAAGATCTGTTGTTACATCTGTGCAGATTATTGTTCTGTCAACATTTCAATTGTTTTTTTTAGTGGAACATTGCCTTTTTGGCGTCTTCTATTGCAACTGATAATTATAAGAACCTGTGCCCTTTGCTTTGGAGTTATTGCGTAGATTAAACTAGAATATTTTGCCTTTTTGGCCAATTCCTGCTGCACAAACAATGTAAACCTTTTTTGATATAACATGGCTGAAGAAGGAAAAATAAGTCCTCACCAAATCTTTTGTTATACATATGCTTTTCCTTTGTGCAGAGGTTTAAAAAGCTGACTACAGGAACATTGTAGAAAATCCACGATGTTGAAAACAATTCATTTTGAAATGCTTCCTTTTTCAGGTACATATTTACACCACTCGAGGGAGGATACTGGAAACTATACTGAGCTTTAGATTTTTCATCTTCCAGTATGGAGTTGTTTACCACATGGATGCAAGCAATGCAGATACATCTTTACTGGTAAGTTAATGCTTTTGTTTTCATTTTTATTGTCTTTTAATTCAGTGCTATCAAAATTCAAAATATGAAATTTGGAATATATACACACATTACATGGTTTGTCCTTTTGATCCATTAGTCTAGGTGTTGCACTTATGCTATAATTCCACACTATTGATGGGTGGAAGAGAAAGAGGGATATCTAGCGATTAGCTGTATCAATGTATGATGTAATTATTGCTAGTTTGGTCATGTCATCAAAGAACATTGCAACAAAAAGTATGCTTAGTCATTGAATTTCTTAGTTATTCAATACAGGTAGCAGTGTGATATCACGCGTAAAAGCTAATTAAACAAGTAATCATTATAATTACTGCCTGAAGATTACAGAGGGAAAATGTATCTTTATATTTACTGTGGTATACCTGAGGAACACGTTTTGCCTTTAGATGGTTATATGGGTGTTGAAGTGACCTGGCTCTGAAATGATTTGTAACCAAAATGCCTTGATTGCACTTTTGCATGTTTGTTGCCCTTGTTGATGATCAAAAGAGTTTTTTTTTCTTTTCACTGCAGGTGTATTGGATTTCATGGGCTGTGCTTGGTGGCCTTTTGTTCCTCCTGTTGGTATGCGGATTCCTTACTCTATTTATTTATTTATTTATTTATTTGAGGAATGGTGGATTCCTTATTTGTTCATAGATTAATTTTAGTTGGCTTCTGCACATCCAACTTGTGTTACTTTTGTGTTCAGGTATTTGGTTTAAACCCCAAGGCAATGGTACATTTTCAATTGTTCCTGCGTCTAGTCAAAAGCATTGCATTGTTGATGGTTTTGGCGGGTTTGGTTGCGGCCATTGTGGTTACAGATCTCAGTGTTAAAGATGTATTTGCTTCCATTCTAGCATTTGTGCCAACTGGGTGGGGAATTCTTTCGGTAAGTTTCTGCTAAACGATTCTTTTGTACAGTATTTAGCCTGTTTTGTTTATAGCTGCACCCTGAAAACACCAAAAATTGAAAATAATGTTTTTCCAACATTATATAACAGTCCAAAGTGTAACTATCGAAAGTCAAAAAAATATTTTCTGCAGAGTATTTATTTGCTTTCTACTCCTTTAGCTTTCCTGTTGCCCAGCCAACTTGACATCCTTAATTCACATCTGAAAAGGACATATCCAGGTTCCTAAGTAATAAGGATTCACTTGTTTGCACTTTTTGATATATACTGTAGTTACAAAAATCTTGTTCATCTTGTTTTTGGCTTTACAGATTGCTGTGGCATGGAAACCTATTGTGAAGAAATTAGGTTTGTGGAAAACAGTGCGCTCCATAGCCCGTCTGTATGATGCTGCCACGGGGATGATCATTTTTATCCCTATAGCCATATGTTCATGGTTCCCGTTCATATCCACATTCCAGACGCGACTTCTGTACAACCAGGCTTTCAGCAGAGGTTTGGAGATTTCTCTCATCCTTGCTGGCAACAATCCAAATGCAGGGATGTGATGCTGGACTATTTTGACCTTGAGCTTCGTCAATAGGATGGTTGCCAGCACGGCCTCCTAGTTTAATCAAATCCTTAGTTCGGAGTTAGCAGTAGGATGTATATATCTCCCTGTTGACCAACAATTATTTCTGGTGTGCATATCTTTGTCGGCTATGTTTCTGAGTTTAGTAGGCTGCAATTGTTATGTCGAAGCACTCCAATGTTTTGACGTATGATATATATCCTAATTTGCATATCAACTGGCTTAATGTCATCCATTGTGCTTATTTGATGTTTGACGTTTTGATGTGTCCTAATAATGTTGGATTTAGTTTCGAACCTGCTTGTGGTATGATTTTAATAAATATATGTAAATGTAAGGGACCGTACAGCTTCAGGCACAGAAGCCGTTTTATGAAATGAATTGGAAGTCAAAAGTTGAAAATAGTAGCTTCTCACGGCCATTCTGTAGCCTTTTCGTTTTAGACAAATATTCCCCTTCTTACTGCAATCAACTGCACCTCGCTAACCATGCCTGGCCCTTTTGAGCTCACGATGGTGACTCCATGGAGGCGGAGATGCATATGACACAGCAAAATATGGAATTTGGAGCTCAATGATGGCTAGTTGTTTGTGGAAAATATGGAAATGCGACAGGAGAAGTATAGCCAGTAGGCAGTAGCGGCCACGCCACGGCAGGGGGCAGAGGTGAGCTAGGGGCGGCAGCCATGGGTTGACCCCTTCCAATGGTCCGCGAGCAATGACAAGAGAGTTTGGTCTCGACCAGATTTCGGACTCGAAGTTATTTTTTTGATGAAATGAATACCAGATGCTTCATTCAACGTTTAAAAGATTTACGGTGACAAATCAAAATTATTTTTTACCTTCTTGCTCACATGAACATGATATCATCTGAAAGTGACGTTTCAGGACACCCATTTGCTCTTGCATTTCAATTTGCCAGAATTTATCGGGCCATGTGATGCTTAAGGCCTCCTTTGGATTGCTAGAATTTTTACCGAATCATGTGTCGTTTCTGTGAAATTGATCTGTTTCATGCTAAATTCTTGCATTGCACAGTTGGCCTTAAGTGATCCGGACATATTAACCATGTATGCGTCACGGCTTTCCGTGAAGGAGGAGGGGGAAAAAATTACAGAAACGGCTCCTGCCGCCGAGGCGCTGAGCGTTTTTGGCTTTACAGATTGCTGTGGCATGGAAACCTATTGTGAAGAAATTAGGTTTGTGGAAAACAGTGCGCTCCATAGCACGTCTGTATGATGCTGCCACGGGGATGATCATTTTTATCCCTATAGCCATATGTTCATGGTTCCCGTTCATATCCACATTCCAGACGCGACTTCTGTACAACCAGGCTTTCAGCAGAGGTTTGGAGATTTCTCTCATCCTTGCTGGCAACAATCCAAATGCAGGGATGTGATGCTGGACTATTTTGACCTTGAGCTTCGTCAATAGGATGGTTGCCAGCACGGCCTCCTAGTTTAATCAAATCCTTAGTTCGGAGTTAGCAGTAGGATGTATATATCTCCCTGTTGACCAACAATTATTTCTGGTGTGCATATCTTGTCGGCTATGTTTCTGAGTTTAGTAGGGTGCAATTGTTATGTCGAAGCACTCCAATGTTTTGACGTATGATATATATCCTAATTTGCATATGAACTGGCTTAATGTCATCCATTGTGCTTATTTGATGTTTGACGTTTTGATGTGTCCTAATAATGTTGGATTTAGTTTCGAACCTGCTTGTGGTATGATTTTAATAAATATATGTAAATGTAAGGGACCGTACAGCTTCAGGCACAGAAGCCGTTTTATGAAATGAATTGGAAGTCAAAAGTTGAAAATAGTAGCTTCTCACTATTCTGTAGCCTTTTCGTTTTAGACAAATATTCCCCTTCTTCCTGCAATCAACTGCCCCTCCCTAACCGTGCCTGGCCCTTTTGAGCTCACGATGGTGGCTCCATGGAGGCGGAGATGCATGTGAGACAGCAAAATATGGAATTTGGAGCTCAAAGATGGCTAGTTGTTTGTGGAAAATCTGGAAAGGCGACAGGAGAAGTATAGCCAGTAGCGGCCACGCCACTGCAAGGGGCAGAGGTGAGCTAGGGGTGGCAGCCATGGGTTGGCCCGTTCCAATGGTCCACGAGCAACGAAAAGAGAGTTTGGTCTCAACCAGATTTCGAACTCGAAGTTATTTTTTGATGAAATGAATACCAGATGCTTCATTCAACGTTGAAAAGATTTACAGTGACAAAACAAAATCATTTTTTTTTTACCTTTCTTGCTCACATGAACATGATATCATCTGAAAGTGACGTTTCAAGACACCCGTTGCTTCAAGCCTTCAATTTGCCAGAATCGATCGGGGCATGTGATGCTTAAGGCCTCCTTTGGATTGCTGGAATTTTTACCGAATCATGTGTCGTTTCTGTAAAATTGATCTGTTTCATGCTAAATTTCTAGCATGACACAGTTGGCCTGAAGTGATTCACGCCTGTACACGATTTAAAGCTCAAAACATGAATCCCCAAACCATAAAGATCCGGATATATGAGATGATGAAGCCCGAATGTCAAACAAATTACTTCTTCCGTCGACCATGTATGCGTCGAAATAGAGTAACGGCTTTCCTGCTGCTGAGCGAGCGCCACCGCGCCCCTCGCCACGGTCAGTTATCTCGCTCCTTCCGCGTCCAACTTGAGAGGGGCCAGGTCGCCAGGTCCGTCAAATGTACCTGCGCTCAAACTCGTGCTGCGCCTGTGCGCCGTCTCATGCTCCTCCTCCCCCGCCTCGCCGGCGCTCCCCTCCGCATCGCCTCTTCCCAGGCGGCCTTCTCCGCAAGACCCCTAGGTCCCTGCGGCCGCGACGCCGACGCCGCCGCCGCTTCAGATGCGATCGTTCGCCTCGTCGAAGCGGGCGGCTGCCCTTTCCCACCGCCTCGTCACCACCACCCTCCGCGCGCTTACCGACCGCGGCGTCCCGGCTGCCCGCTTCTTCGCCTGGGCCTCCCTCCGAAGAGGCTTCACCCCGAGCGCCCACGCTCACAACCTGCTCGTCGATAATGCCGGGAAGCTGGCCGACTACCCGGCAATGTCGCGCGCCCTCGCGCTCATGTCGGAGCGGAGGCTTTCCCTGACCGACCGGGCGTTCGCCTTCCTGGCGCCGCCGGGGTCGTCACGGAGCAACAGCGTTGAGGAAGTAGCTGGAACCGTACTGAAGGTTTTGGACGACGTCGGGGGGCCTTGCCGCGCCTCCGGCCTGTTCTCACTCGTCAAGGCGCTGGCTACCATCGGCGAATTCGGAGCGGCGGGGGGGGGGGGNTGATAGAGGAGACGGCGAAGACGGCGCGCCACTACAATGTCATCGTCGCAGCGAAGTGCAAAACCGGCGACTTTATCGGCGCCCGCGAGGCGTTCGACGAAATGAGGAAGTCCGGGTGTGCTCCGGACGCCAATACCTGGAACTATCTCTTAGGCTGCCTGCTCAAGAATGGGAGAGCGGCGGAAGCGTGTGGGCTAATTGAGTCCATGGAGGGGTCTAAATCCAGCGAAATCCCAAACTCTCTTACATATGAAATTCTCGTATACCATGCCTGCAAGGCAGGGAAGATGGATTCAGCAATGCGGATTCTTGATGAGATGTTCTTGGCAAATGTGACCCCAAGGATTACCATGCACACCGCAGTCATCAAGGGATACTTCTATGCCGGAAGAATAGAAGATGCTTGCAAGTATGTTAGTGACATGAGCACCAGGGACAGGCACTCTACGAACAGGAACTACAGCCTGCTCGCCAAGCTGCTGCGGAATTCAGGGAGAGTCATTGAAGCCGGCAGGGTTCTGTATGAGTTGATGGACAAGGGCCTGAGACCTGATTATTCTGCTTATGTTAAAGTGGCCAAGGATCTGCACAAGATGGGCAGGGGAGATCTAGCTGCTGAACTGAAGTCGATGTTTCACAGTTTCAATGCAGATGCAGACTTGGGGCGATGATTATTTCTGAATACCCGCTGAATTGAGTAAAACTTGCCTGTACATAGAACACTCATATGGTAATTTATGACCTCTACACCTCTCTATACCATCCTGTGAAACATGTGAATCAAATGGATCATGGACAAAAGTTCGTCATATTTGGGCGGTTATTTTCTTTCTGCGAAGCCATCAAACTGAGTGACACCGACACAGCTTGTCCATCGAAGACTCATGTGGCAATTGATGCACTACACACCTTTCAGTACCATGTGTGGATCGATTGGCTTATTGTATGATCGGATTGATGGAGAAACCTATACAACTAGAAAGAAATGGCCCGAGCTTTTTGTCTCAATGATAAACATTAGCCTGATATTGATCATAAACGTGAACAGGCCTGATGTTCATCAGAAAAAGAAAAAACAGAATATCTAGCCACTGCACTTGTTACCTTTGAGTGAGCCTGAGCTACTGGGTTTGAACGATTGTAACAAAAATTTGTTTTATATCCACAGACAATGATCGGTAGCAATTTCTGCAGAAATCTCTGTTCAGTAGAATGTGCAGGTTTTTTTTTGTTATACTCACCCGGGCAATACAAAAGCATTGTCAACTTCTCAATTTTATTGCGTAAAATAGGACTCTCAGGTTCTCAAATGTGGGTGGTTTCTGGGGAACAATTAGATGTGTGCAATCAGCTTATATTCCACCTCCCGTTTACTGCGCATCATAACTTTTGCAACACTGTCCTACCATTGGTACTGTGGGTACTATTTCGCTTATATGCAGCTATGGCTCTCTTTTTTTTCCTCGTCACTCGAGCAGTACAAATAATGTGACTTTGTCAAATTTGTGCATTAGAATTTCATTTTTTTTTAAAAAATGAAAAAAGTAGATGACATATTTGAATATTCCAAGCTCTATGTCGATCGATTCATGTGGCTATCGGTTATTACAACGGTCACAAATATAACTGATAAAAAAACGAGAAAAAACAGCATGTCCGCTCCTCCCCATCAAACTACCACTAAAATCATGATGGCCTTCATTTGTCTTCAAACGTGGTGGAGAATGTCGGTATTGCACCCCTAGCCATTCAAGTTGAAGACCTCATACTTTTGAAACTGGTTGTCTATTTGGTCGTTCTTCATCCTAATGAAAAACTGCCTAACTCCTCCTATATTGTATCTCATTTTGTTCTCTTTTTTTTTTTTGTCTCCAAACGTGGATGAATACGCACATAGTCACGGGCTATTGAGATAGTCCCCACAAACACGCAGCCTCATAGCGAAAATGTCTCAAAACGACATTGCTTGCCGCTATCACTTAGGTTTTCATCCCAGACATCACAAGGCCGACCACGATGCACACCGGCCATCTTACTTCGGATCCAGCATAGCAAAACTTGTTTTTCGTATGAGAGAACGTTTTAGAATCTGCCAACAAATGTGTGTTACTAATTGGAAGCCACGACGAACCTAGGTGCATCACAAGCTTTTGCTCTGTTACTCCTTTTTTCTTTTCTTTTTTTTATCACAGCTCTGTTACTCCTAACTCCTGTATACTATGGCATTTTGTAAGAAAAAAAACATGACATTTTTTTGAACCGCTGATATTTATTATTTAATAAAAAGAGAGGAAATAAAAGCGGATCATATTCGTTAACAAGGCCCAACCTTAACGGCAACCCAGGGCGACGCCACGATCGGCGCACTCCAAGCCCAACGAGAGCCCACTCCTCGCAAAAGCACACATGCCACGTCAGCAATCCGGCTCTCACTCCCCGAACCAATCAAAAACCTGGACCCATCCTCCTACGGATTTTTCCGCCCACCACGCCACGTCATCGATCCTCACATCTCACTCAAACGCGACCGCATCCATCCATTGCCGATCCAACGCGCCGTACTCCCCGTCCCACGGATCGCTCCTCTCCACCCCCGCGCCCAAACACCCTTCCCCATCCCTATAAATAGCAGCAACACCCCACCTGCTCCCCTCACCAAGCAAATCAATCCCAAATCAGCCTCAAAGGTTCCCAAATCCCCAACTCAAGTTCTTCTCGCTTCGAGCTCGCCTTCGAGAACCATGTCGGGCCGCGGCAAGGGAGGCAAGGGTCTCGGCAAGGGCGGCGCCAAGCGTCACCGCAAGGTCCTCCGCGACAACATCCAGGGCATCACCAAGCCGGCGATCCGGAGGCTGGC